>PVKB01003356.1:190000-206004 GCA_004027205.1 Ctenodactylus gundi
GATGTCCTAAAGTATTCCACATGATTTCAAAATTGTAATGCTAGAAGTAGACTACATATCCCTGATTATCTTTGTGATCTACCTTACAAACGGAGTCAAATATCAGGTACTGATGCAGACTAGGTTAATCCACATCACATTATATAACTAAATATAGTTTTCTCTTCTGAGGTTGTTTATCTTTACATGAGACTGTCTTGTGTCTATCAATAGAGCTAAGAAGGTTGACAGGCAATGCAGCATCACTGGCTGCACCGACAGGCCAGTCTCTGCACCCTCCACTGCCAGCGGCCTGCCTAGCTGATTGCTTCCCCTTATTTTGTGGGCCGAGCCTGGCTTGAGCATTGCACCCTGTCCCTCATATGCAGTCCAGATCACCTCAGGAGGAAACCTGCTCTTGTAGCGATATATTGCAAGTTAGAGGAAAGCCTGCACGTTACAAGCCAGTTACAGAGACCAGTGCACACAAGGTGCTGCTCTGTGCTTGAAATTTAAAGGAACTTGGAAAGAGAGAACAGTTCGTGTTCCATGTGGCTTTCCAGGAACCAGGTACCATGAAAGGAGGGATTCTTGGTTGATTTCCAGCGGCCAAGCCCCGTGAAAGAAGAGATGTATTCTCAGTATTCTGTGTCCTTGCTATTTTTTTTCCTTCCTTTTCCTCCTCCTCTTGCCTGTCCCTTTCTGCAATAATCTCTAAGGAAAAGTTACATCCATCCCTGATCCCAACACACACCGTGCACACACCACACTTGCATGCAATTATACATAGATCTATAAGACTGTAGGGGGAAAAAGGCTTTGTTGACTTTTCAACTCTAAAATCAGATTATGGTGAAAGGGAAAGAAGATCATTTTTAAAAATTGCACAAAACAAAAATTTTGGGGGTGAAGTAATGAAATATGTTCTTAAAAGCTAAAAGTACACTCAATTCTGTTTGAGCTCATGGACAGTCTTGAGTTTTAAACAATAGTGGAAAAGGCATCGTATCAGGGGTCAAAATATAAGTTCTCCTCTTGACACATGCTCCCACCTACGAGGGGAAGCACCTGCCTGTACCCTTCTCTTGTCGCTCACACTTCCATATGTGCTTTTTTACACCCTCCTGTTTCTGCTCCCACTGAAAACCACAAACGTAGCACGCAATCCCAGATGTCCAAGTGCCAGAACCAAGTTTCTCTTTTTTACCCAACTGTAGAGTAAAAACTGTATCAGAGAGTGTGTGAGGGAAAGGGAAGGACAGTGCTTCAATTTGCTTACGCCTTATTTTTGTGGATAGTATATTGTATTTCAGACTTCTCCTTTGTAACTGAGTCTAAGGTAGTAATACTTCTTCCTTTTAAATCTCAGTGTAGTTGGAGAAGTTTCTTTCACAATGTCTTTAAAAGAAGTGCTTTTGTGATTCAGACATACAGGGTCTGTGACCTGTGAGAGCGGGTCCTGAGGGAAGGTGAAGGCGCCTCTCTGGTGTAGTGTAACCTACAGTCAGGGGATATTCTGTAAATCTCCTTTAGAAGAGACGGGATAAAACAAAACAAGACTTACAGCAGTTCTCAAGCAATGCTGTGGCTGCTCGATACCTGTTGAGCAGAAAGACACATTTGGCTTATTAATTTCATTCTTCAGATCCTAAATGTCTTGGGATGCACAGAGCCACAGAGTCTGATCCTCTCTGTTCCCAAAACCCCGGGACACTGAAGTAGAGAGAAGAAAACAGTGAGAATTTCCCTGGGAAGACAGGAAACCAGAGAGGAGAAAAGAAAATCAGGTGCCCACACAGGGAGATATTAATTAACAGATGACTCGATGGAAAACATAAAGATTCCTTTTACTCTCTCTGCAGGACTGAGCTACGCACAGAGATGAATAAGACTCACTTTCTGACAATGGGTCACACCTCCCTGCCTTCTCCGAAGGCAGAGGCACAGAACCAGGGGATTAAAATAACATGTGCTGTCCAGCGCTTTACAATTACAGAGCTCCTCTCAAACTCATTATCTTATTTGGTCTTCACAAAGTCGGTGAGGCTACAGCCTGTCTGAAGCACTCAGTATGTGGCAAGGCTGAGTTTGGAAGGAAAGTTTGCATCTCCAGATGCTGACCCTGGAAGGCACACTGAAAAAGCAGCAGTGTGAGATGGAGCAAGAACCGTTCACATTCATTTCCTTCTGCCAAGAAGTTTCACATCTGAAACCAGATTGGAGGAGGTGGGGGAAAGTCACTTGAAGAATAACAGATGTCCTAAACAGAACTCAATTGGCTATAATCTGCTTAAGAGGATTAGCATATCAGAGGAAAGAAGTGTCAATAAGAATTAACAGAAGTAAGTTGAGCCCATTCAAGTTGGTGGGCTCCATGTTGCCTGATGGGTTTGCTTGGTTCACACTTGCCACTGTGGAGATGAGTTTACCCACCAACCAAATCTTTGTGCTATTAAATTTTCAAACCAGATCATCAACTCTTTTTAAATCTGATATGAAAGCAAGATGGATGCGTAGATGTTCAATGGATTAGTAAAAGCAGGTTAAGCCTTGGAATGCCAGCCTTAACTTCTTAATATCTCCTTTATTATCTTAACATTTTGGCTCCAATCCCTACTCCATTCTACACATAGACAGGTTAACCACTTCAGGCGTGTGTGTGTCTGCAGACTAGCAATACCAAGTTTATGAGCCCTAAATTTACTTAACCTCTTACCTACCTTCAAATCCGAAGATGAAAGTAATGAATGTAAATTTTAGAATTTGCAAGAACAATGTTCAGCTTTTACAACCTCCATTTTTAACCCTCCCCACCCCAGAGGAATGCTTGTTAAGTTCCCAGTCATTGTCCTAAATCTGTAGTCCCCCCAGATTCCAGAAAAAAACATAATCTCATAGACTACCCCATAATAAGGTCACATCCATGACACAACAATCACTCCATAGAAGAGCTGAGGTTGTGCCCTTAGGCGAGAGATGCCCACTCAGGATGAGAAACAAATGGTCCTCTGAAGTGATGATGGCTTTTCCACAATTTCACAGAACCAGTCCTAAGATGATGGTGGATTTACCAACAAGCACAGCCTGACCAGGATTGCCTACACTTCCTGGTATGTAAACCTTCAACTATTGTCTTTGCTCCCCTCTCTTATAAAACCCCAAAATCTCTATCCGCCCCTCTAAGGTAACTTACAGCCTCTCCACACTAGGTAAAGATGATTACCTGCCCTTAGTTCAGGTCCTTGATTGACATTCTGTAACAAGGCCCAAGCCTGCTCTGTTGGGATACACGAGGACCAGGAATTTTCTCCTAAAAATTCAGTAACAATATCATACTTTCATAAAATCATTTGATGACCTCACTTCATACGTAGCTTTTCTTCAGGAAAGTGATGTGCACAGAAACACTCTGTTTCATAGACAGTTTTATGTCACCTGTAAATGAACAAATCGTCCACGTGGTTTTTGCACTGTCATTTTTGGATTAAGTCCTATTGAATATGTCAGATCCTTCCCTAGTGGTCACTGCAATCTCCTCTTATCTAATCTCACTTTCTAAACTTCTAATCTGCCTCCTGAGATTTAAGAAAGAGCTTGGGTTGCTGAAGATTAGAAAACCTCTAGGGGAATTTAAAGACTGTGTTAACTGCCTCATTTTACAAGGTCAAGAAGGCCTTCAAGGCATTGGTAAGTAGAAGTAGACAGAAGTTCAAAGTGGTAGAACTGAAGCGCAAAGAGATTTCAGCATAGACATCAGCTCAGTTTCTAATACCAGAGAGACAGTGGGAGAACATATGGTTGAAAATAAATAAATAAATAAATAAATAAATAAATAACAAAGGGCTAGGGTCATAGTTCAGTGTGAAGGGCCTGAGTTCAATCTTCAGTACCGCAAAGAAAGAAAGAAGGGATTTTCTGGAAGCTAATGAAGGAGGATTCTTGGCCTGGCAAGGCCCTGTCCTCTACAAGGAGTGGTGTGGGAGCAGCCTGTCTCTCTTATCATCAAGGACAAGGTCCTTATCAGGATCTTCAAGACACCAATGTATCTTAGGACTTCCAATTTCTTGGGTTTCTGCTTTTCCATGATATCTCAGTATCTGCTTTTTACCATTCCTTTATTTACTTCTGTATTCATAAAGATCAATTTTGAACTTGCAAAATATTTCACTGAGTGAGGAAACAGACTCCAGTCTTCCCAAGGCATCTACTAGATTGTGCTCAGTGGTATTGTTTGTGTAAATAAATATAAGGACACGCTGCTACTTCTGTGTTATTGGCTTGAAATAAATCCCCAGAAGAGGAATTTATGTGTTCAATACACTATATGTATCTCAGCAGTGCTCATATGATAGGGTATGTCTTTATAAAAGGATTGTACTAATTTAGATTGCAATCAAAACTTTATGAGCAATTCAGTATCTCCTTAACCTTGTCATCTCTGTGCGTTATAATTTCAAATACTAATTTAGCAAGTACAAACATTTACCACAGGTTTACTTCATTTGCATTTCTTTAATTACTTTTGATGATTCAGTTTTCCATTTCATCTTGGGGGGATTTTCTGTAGCCATTTAAATTGATCTAGTTATTTATTTTATTAAATTCCAGAGCAATTAGACCCAAGCATGAACTCAAAAATCAATGACATGGTTTTCATAGGACCATCCCAGAGTTGGAATGACAGTGAGGGTTGAGGACTTCCCAGACTACATTACGTATCACTTTAATTTGAAATGTAAGTGTTTTGAAGGTCAGTAGATAAACCTCACACCTAATTATTTAACCATCTCAACTGTGAGCTCTGGCTTCTGCCTCAGTTCAGGCCTTTTGCGGCCATACTGGTGAATGAGCTCCCATGGGCCTCTTGTAAGGTAGCTGATTCCTTTCATCCAATCACATTGTGAACGGCCCTACATTCTAGTACCATCACATCAGGGGTTAAGATCAACAGGTGAATCTGGAGAGGTACAAATTTTCACATTACCACACCCAAAGGGCCTTCAAATGCTGTTTGGGATGGTTCCTTCACTTCTAAGGTTTAATCTCTTGCTATTTAATTGTTTTCCTCTTTTTTTCTTTAAGTGAATATCAATAATAATATGAAAAGACCAATAATTGCTTTGTTTTATATTCTACATATTACCCAAAATAACTTCACAGATTGTGTTTCCTTTTTTATTCTTAATACGATAAAACTTGTGAGCAGTGTCTCATTAACCCTGTTTCATGGGGAAAAAAATAAAAAGTTGGAGAGATGAAGTAAGTGTAACAGTCCGCAACAAAGCAAGCAGAAAAGCTTAATTCTGTCTCTGAAATATCTGATTTTCTAATATAGCCTCTCCAGACGGTAAGCATCTCCAAGCATTTCTCAGATTTGTAATACCATGATGAAAATATTGCTTATCTAATCGTTTTTGCTGAACTATACCTATTTTAAATTTATTTTTTCTAAGATTTAGCAGAGTATGTCCTCTGTCCTATCAGGAAAACAGATTCTTCTCTCTAATATTTGACTTCTTTCTTAAGAAAAGGTCAGCCAGGCCCAGTGGCAGAGGCCTGTAATCCCAGCTCTTGAGGAGGCTAAGAAATGCGGATCCAAGTCAGTCCCACTTTTTGGACAACATGGCGACTTAACATAGAGGGACTCCATCTCAAAATCAAAAATAAAAATGGGCTGGAGATATAGGGCAGTGAAGGCCCTGAGCGCTAGATCTGCATCGAGAGAGAGAGAGAGAGAGAGAGAGAGAGAGAGAGAGAGAGAGAGAGAAAGGAAAAGAGAAAAAACTCATAGAAGAAAGAAAATTCCTTTACGGATCAGCCATAAATTTGGACACTGATGATTGTGGCACTTGCCGGTAGCAGTGAACCTGACTGCTCAATTGCTCCACTTACAATATGAAGTCAATATGACTTAACTTGTAGGTATTGGAGGTGAGTTGAACAAAGTGCTCTGTGACAAGTGCAGTCTAGGCCACAGAACACAGCATATTTCCACTGCACCGTGATTTATTTGTTCCTTCCGAGGTCCCTTCCATTGTTGTTTCATTAACTGCTCCGTATCTCTGGGCTCCACCATTGCCACAGCTTTTCCCACTGTATTTTCCTAATACTTCAATTCAATTTGTGTGCCCCTGGCATTCAATCCTCAAGGTCACTCTTTCTCCGTGGCTTTAGGTCATTATTCCATCAGCAGCTTCAGAACACCAGCCCTGGCCCCTGTGACTTCATCCACGGCTGAGGACCAGCCCGACTCTAGGGAAGTCCTGAAACATCCCAACTGCACTTTCACCATCTCCATGGTCTCTTCAAATTCTGTGACAATTATTTTTAAAATAATAATTTGGCAATCATTCTATGTTCTACTTCACAGATTAATGTTTATTTTGTTAAAATTCTGATTCACACCTACAAGTTCTTCTATGAAACCACAGGAGTCAGATAACATCCAAAGCTCAGAATTATTGCAATTTAGAGCAAGGGTACAATGACCAACAAACTCTGTTGGATGATGCCTCGAAAGGCTCTGGAGAAGCAACATGTATACATCTCTGCAGGGAAGTGGGCAGGTATCTGCACTCAGCGGGGAAGCAGAGACCTTCCTAAGTAGGCTTACGTTCACTTAGCACATTCACATCTAGTGAGTCATGGTATCCGTGTCAGTTGTCAGAGACAATAGGTGTGGGAATTAGGAATAGAAACAGTGGAACTGCAGCAACTCATAGATACTGACACTGCAAATTGCAACTAAGTTGTCATCTAAATGTATCTAAAAGCAACACAATCACACACAAATAATAAAAATATTGCTTTCAAGTAGCTAAAGAGAAACATTCATGGGCCTGTCATATCTATGTGTTTGTATGCATACATACAATCAAGAGGCCAAAACTATGCACATGTGTGCAGCTTTATGTGTATGTGTGTGTGTAGGTTTTGTGTGTGTGTGTGTGTGTGTGTGTGTGTGTGTGTGTGTGTGTGTGTGCTTATTGCTGTTGCTTAAAACTTAGTGTCCAATTCTAGTCAATATTCACTTACAATAATTTTGATTAAAGGATCAGAATTAAGACAGGCCAGTGATGCAAGCTGATAATCCTAGTATTGTAGGAAGATGAGGCAACAGGATTATGTGGTCAAGCCCTTCCTGGACAACTTAGCAATTTGGGGAGATTGTCCCAAAATCACAACTAAGACCTAATCTGGGAATATAGCTCAATGTGAAAGCTCTGGGTTGGATTCTCAATATCATGAAAAATCAAATGAAATAAAAATGAAAATAAAAACAGAAATAGTTTCAAACTACTGGATTTTGCTGGGCAAAATCTACCCACTTTTGTAATTGAATTATTTTTATGAAAATAACTAAGAAAATATTTTTGAAAAATTTCTATCTTAGAAGGAAACAAAGCTTACCCACTTCTATTTTAAATTACCTTCTAAAGAGTCCTTCCTATGTAAATAAAACAGGCACCATGTCTTAACCTCATTGGTTGACTCATAATGACTTAATCTCATTGGTGTTCAATATTACCGATTTGACCACATACTATTTTTTTCCTTCAACATCACAACACTTATTTTTTATGGGCAGGGCATGATCTAGGAGTCTTATGATTTGCTTTGCAAACACACCTTTCATTCATTACAGTGTTTTTGTAATGCTTGAAGACTTGAGACAGGAAGCAAATTGATCTCACATAAACGCAATTAAGCATGTGCAGACTCTTTTCTTAATGAAATTGTTGCCAAGCCAATCTCATGCTACATTTTTCACTTAAAAAGCAATATTTTCCTAAAGCTGTTAATCTTCAATTAATCATTCAGAAGGACTTACAGACTTACAGTTCAATCCACTCACATACTTATTATCTACAAGATACCTGGTTGGGAAGATCTTATTGAGGACATCTCACACGTTATTAATTAATTTGAAAGTTCTTAAAATTAAAGGAAACATTCCACGACCCTTACCCATGTAAAAATTAAATAGAACATTCTGCAGTTTAAAAAATTCTTTCAAAATATACACATGAACTCACACACACACACACACACACACACACACACAAAAGCCCTAACATAAGCGAATATTGACTTCCTTGTGTATATTTTTTGAATATGAAATATTGCACAATCTCCTGAAAATCTATTCAAGTTCTTTAGTAAACCATTAAACAGTATTTTGGGGAACTATTTAAACAGTATTTTTGGAGAACAAAATTTCTTAGTGATTTGAAATTTCTGAGATTTTACCAAATTACCGAACACTCTCACTGTGCTTAATATAGTCATAATTATTTTTCCCAAAATCCTGGATCATTAACTTTTGTGAGATATTAGTTAAGTTACTGAAAATTGAAATACCAAATGCTGCCTTTAGAAGAACATAGTCCATATTATTCTTTCAAGAAGAAATTATTTTACATTTTTTTTCTTCACAACATACCTGTTCTAAGTCTCCATAAATTATACCATTATAACTTTGAGATAATATATATCCTAATACTTTTTTGGCCCACTCACCTAAATATTGACTCTCCACAACAAAAACAAACAAAAATATAAATTAAGAAAACAAGATTTAGAAGACGTTTACTTCTCAATAACTCAGTTTAAAAATGCAGATAAACTTGACCACATCTACGCCCATTATATTTGCAAAACTGTTTTCTGAGCCAGTTCTACTATACATACTAGTTGTGGTCAAAATAATCATTGAATGCTTAAATTTTAAAAAGATGTTATAGGAAAGGCTATATTACCATTCATTCCCCTCAAAATACTGTCCCTCCCTTCAAACACCTTTAGCCAATTACGATCGCTGATTTTGGAAGATGTTCTGAAAAATCTTATTTCTTTATTGTCTATGAAGTGTGGTCAAAACTACAGTGAATTCTGCTGCCAAGTGCCACCTAGCAGAAATACAGGCTGGCTAAAAACACGACGGTGTGTTCTCGCTCGCCTCATTCATCAGATCTGGCATTACGTAATGCTCAGCTCTTGTCCAGCACATGGTAACCATGAAAAGCAAATATTCTGGAGATGATTCAGGATATGGAGGCAGACAGCAGAACACAACTAAAGACATTCACACACACACAAAAAAAGGACTTCCAAAGCCAGGTATGGCGGTGCACGCCTGTAATCCTATTACTCAGGAGGCTGAGGCAGGAAGATTGTTGTTTTTTTGGAGGCCAGCCCAGGCCAAACAGTTACTTCAGGACTTGGCTGCAGTATAGTGCAAGACATTGTCCCCCAAAAAAGAAAAGGACTTCTGTAACTGCTTCAGAACGTGATAAGTACAAAGTGTTGGAAGCGAAGGGGGGTATTCTAAGAGGGATTAAAGGCAATGTGTCTTTTAAGGTAATTTTTAATTTAAATATTCATGATATTTTTTATCCTGCCTCATAGATTAAACCTCTAGACCTTCATAACAATATTCAGCAACATTCAGGTTCTCTAGTGCTTAGAGGGGGGGGGGTTGGCTTTTCAAAATCTAGAATATTTTTAATGATATTTTCTTTAGAGGGGGCTTCTGTGTGTCAATGAGGGGGCTTACATTTTCATTGTTGAGACAAAGTACCCAACTTTAAGGAGGGAAGATTTAGTTACCTCACAGTTTTAGAAGGTCTCACACAGTCCACTCATGGGCAGCTGGCAAAGTCATGGCAGTGGCTGGAGAGCCTCTTACCCCATTGCAGATAAAAGCCGCGTGAGACAGGAGTGAGCAGATGTCTGGAGACTCAGGTAAGGCTAGAGTTTCCCCCAGGAAAAAGCTGTAACAATCTTTCTCATTTCTTCTTTTATTTAGTTCTAGCATTTGGGCCTCCACACCCAGGGTGAGGGCTCCTCCCTCACTTTCTGGCCCACAGGTCAGTGACAGGTACCTGAAAGCTCTTCCCTGGGCATTCCTCAGCCTCAAAAAGTTGACACAATCTCTCGAGGTCAAGCCCCAAGCATCTGCCCCTTGCAGCGAAGCCCCACTTCCCAACAGCACGTGGTTCCACAGGTATCCTGCTATACCCAGACACAGGAGGCTTAAGGGGGACACTCCAGATCCAAACACTGACACAGCGTGATTGCTTCTCATTAATGCTCATTGTTTATTAGTATAAATAGAGATGAGGGGGTAAAAAGACTTCCGCTTCCAGATCTTATTAATCTGGCAACACAGATGAATACGGGCTGCTACAGAGACTTACGTTTTGTCTCAACGGAAAAAGCCTCTTGCTACAACTCATCACCTGCCTCAGAAAGTGACTCCTAAAGTTATGCCTCTCTGGGCTTCATCTTGTAACTCTGCCAGCTTCTCATTGCCCAATGGACAGTGAAATGTTAGTAACTTTGAACAATAAAGGCTGATAATCTCAAGTCCATTGGCAGTTGAAGACACTGGAAAGAAAAACACTTAGAAATTAAAGAAAAGCAGAAAGCATGCCTGGAGAATTCTCTGGTACTTAGTAAATATTCAAGCCATTTCTTTCCTTCTTATCAGCCTGCCCAATTACTAGAACAGATGGAAGAAAGAAAAATTAATTGAACAGGAATTTAAAACAAATGAAACAATTCTTTAAAACTTCACCGAAGTAGCAATAATGGATATGTGGACTTCATAGCAACAAAAGGCCTCGGAGACAAATGTCTTGAAGTTTTGCACAGTTACAAATCTGGGTAGTGAGAGCTTTCAGTTTGTATTTCTACCCTTTGATCTACAGAAAGCAACTGCTGTGGCCCAGACTCCACCTGCATCTGACTCAATGCATGCCTCGCTCTCGCTCTAGGGGAATGTAGGTAGACCACAAGCACACACCTGTTATCGCATTTTGAATAACTGAATACTACTATGAACTGCTTTACATACAAACATGTAAAAATACATAATAATGAAAGTCGGGTCACGCCCCCAGTGAGCCACTTCCTGAAAGCTCACTCAGCAACTCATTGCTGAGAACAACTCCCCACAAGACTGTAAGGAGAGGGGCTGGAGCAATGGCCCAGTGGTTAAAGCGCTTGCCTTGCTAACGCGAGGCCGAGTTTGATTTCTCAGCACTACGTTAAGCCCAGCATGGTGGTCAATGCCTGTAATTCCAGCACTGGTGGGAGATTTGCTGTGACTCCAAGCGTAGGACTACACAGTAGTGAGTTTATGACCAGCCTGCACTTCAGAGGGAGATCCTGTCTCAAAAAAAAAAAAAAAAAAAAAAAAACTAAGAGGAGATTTTAAATCAAACTATTACACTTCTCTGAGGCATTCTGTATTTTAATTTCAACTTTCTGAGATCCAAAAGTCCCCATCCCCTGGCATGACTCTGAGTGTGCCCACTACGCCCCTGCGTGGGAAAATAACTTTCACAAGCCTTACTTTTGTACCCCAGCTGGCTCATATCTTACTGTTTCTGCCAACAGTTTGGGGCACACGTTGTAGGTGACAAAAGGAAACTACACTCCGACACTAATGATTTCATCAGCTTAATTCACCCATATTCTCTTAAAATAGAAAGATGATGAACTAAGGAACCCTGTCAATATCTTGGAAAGTCAGGTGCCCAGGCGGATTCAAATACACACTCGTTTTCACCCAGAGACGAGCAAAGCAACTCGCGTGTGAGTGTAACTCCGCCCGTAATAACCGCAACTGACGCTCGGAGTCTGTTCCTTTGGCTGCAGGCGCCTGATAGTGACGCGATCCTGTGGCGACGGCTCGTTTCCCCGTCCCATCTCTGTTTCTTTTCTGCTTACCCCAGTTGGCCCTTCTACCTTGCTCAAGGGTCAGCTCTTTTCCCTTTTGCATGAGTTTTTTGTCCTCAACGTGGTTCAGCAGGCTGGTGTTGGAGCCCTGGCACATCCCTCCTATGGCTAGGAGGAGCAAAGGAGAATGCTAAGGGCAGGCTTTCTTCCAGCCCCCAAAACAGAGAGCTGTATGCACAAAAGAAACTGAAAAGGGGGAAAAAATGAAGTAACTCCTTCATATCTAATGAAAAAATTAAAAATCTGCATGATTCTACTCAAAGAGCTTATTGAGCACAACAATCAGACCTAAACTAAAGTCCGTAAATTTCCAAAACCAAGGATCTAGCTTTAAATCTTAACTGTTAATCTTAGCCAGTAGATAGAATGCTCAGACACTTGTATTTGCTACCTCTGTTGTTAGTGACAGTGAAATTCTCATGGGATTTCATGTTAATAATGATTGTTTTTACGGATTTAATTCAGGAAAGAGTTCTTAATTATTTAATAGTTTATCTTCGAGGTGCTTCGTAAGTCTCTAAATCGAGGTGATACGCTTCGCATTTCCCTGAATGGGAAGAAGCGAAAACACCCTTGATTGCCCCGCATGTAAGGCATATGGACAGTAATGGTCCCTCCTGCTATGATATGGAGCTTGCTAAGAATCCATTCTGAATTATACTTTTTCTCTGCATGTAAATTTGTCCAGACAAAGAAAAATGAATGCTCTGAGGGCTGAATATAAATATCCTGTTGCCTTACCAACATATTTCTTAAGACAAGTTTAAAACTTCTGCCCATCTGGCCTGAGTCTGGTGATTATGGGTCACTCACTGATGTTTTGGGACCCCTGAGTTTTCTGACAAGTATCTAGGCAGCTGTGTCCGTCCCCAGGCTACTCTCCGCTGTCTTTGTTTGCTGTTCACACTCCTGCAACTCCTATCTCACTGCACCAAGCACAATATACTGTTAGGATATTTGGCCTAGACTGGATGCTGTAAGAGGTTAGATTCAAATATGACACACGGAGATATATATATATATCTGTATGTATATATATATATATACAGAAACTACTCTCTACGTGTAATCACAGAGAATTCAAAGAAAATAAGTTAGCATGAGAGAACAAATACCTTGTATATGATACCAAATATTAAAAGGTTCCATTGCACTACTATGGCCAAAGAAAAGGAAACATTTCTCATTACAATGCAAAAAATCAGTGAAACAAAGTCATTTGACCAAAGAAGATAATATCTTGTAAACCAGAAATTACTATTTTATTTGTTTTTGGATCATCTCATTTCATGATAATAGCAACAGTGGTAATGATCAAAAAGCTTTTTGTCATAATTAAGTGCTGTACAGCTCAGAGACTTCACACGGAATAGCTTGTGCTGAACCGAAAGAATTCAAGAAATACCACCTCTTAGTTCAACTCATAAAAGTTCAGGAGGTAATTGTTGGTCTTTTTGTCAAATGTATGTTGCATACTATTGCTTTGCTATAATTTCCTCAAGGATTCAGTTATTTAGTTGTTTAGAATAAGAATAATTCCTATGCCATTTTAAAAATCAGTGGTCAGCTTTATAGAGGATAACTAAATATATTTGATTAACATAATTTAAAGAGAATATAAGCAATATGCTCAAGAAATGCTAGTAATGGAATATGCTATTTTGAGTCTTAATTATCTAAAACCTGGAGACGATGTCTTACATGTTATCTTAACTCAAATCTCTAATCATTCAAGTCTCACCTTTCCTTTTATTCATAGATAAGCTGGCCCATGAGAGACTGCTTGCAAATTATTTCTCTTTCTTTACATTTTTCTCCACTTCAATGCTAACTCTTAACAAGTCACAAAATGAAATGAGTTTGTCTAACCCTTCAATAATTTGAATTGATTTAAAAATATTTAAGTCAAATCATTATCTTTTTGGTGGAATGAAATCTCTGAAAAGAGTCAGTGTAGGACTTGTCACTATCAGAATCTCATTTTTAAACCCACACTACACAATCCTAAAGTGAGCTGTGTTTGCTTTCTTCTTTCCTGCATGGGGCCAAAGTGTTAAAATTAAGGATCTTCATGAAGACAAACCATTCTTCCCCCACAAAAAGAGAGGCAGGGCCAAAGAACCCTGACGTCAGGGAAGTTAAAGTGGCACAATTCAGTGGTTAGTCCCACAAATTTTAGGGCACATAAGAACTTACAAAACATTGTCAGATTGCAATTTATTTTGAGCATAAACACAAAAGCCGGCCATGTGCAAATAACAAGAATTTACAATATATAATGCATTATTTTATTTTTAATCTATGTGAGGACCAAACTCTAACTTACCAAACACAAGTTAACTCAACTGGTGCAATTCATATACATTGTTTTATATTCACTCAGTTTGTCTCATTAAAAGTATTTTCAGCAAAGTTACAGTGAGTGAATTTGTTTAAGTAAATTTGGCACAGACATTTCAATGCTTACAATATGGCCAGAAAACTGGCTATCCAGGTCACAGCTGGAACTCATTCTCAGCCTACCCACTCTAGGAAGTCACCAATGAGACAGAATGAGGTGTTTCCTCTGAGGCCACCCTTTTCATTTCAAAGATACTACATTAAATTTCCTCTCAGAATTTGCCTAATACATAGTATGACTCTTAGATGTTTAACTCCAAATCCCTTACAAAGGTAAACCAAAAACTCCTGAGACCTACTAGATATAGCATAAAGCCATTAGTATAAATAAATCAGTAATGATTGCACACAGAGTCGTGGACTAGATGCATAGCCCAGGTGGCTTTGTTAAGCTGGGACTTCTGTGAAGGGAAGTTGCAGCTCTCCTGGGAACCTGTCCTTGCTATTCCTGGTCTACTGGTGAGGATGCCTCTTCAGGATTCAGGCATGTCTTACATTCACTAGTTATTTTTGGGGACTGTAGCCCTTTTATTTCACTTCATACAGAAAATGTAGCATTGGAGTTTAGCCTCAGAAGAGAGTTTCCACACAACTCAGAAAACATTCTAGACCAGGTGGGCAGCTTCACTCTGGCTCAAAATTTCCTGTCAAGAAGTCACTTTTAAGTTCTTTCCTGGTATCAAATCATATAAAACAATAAATATATAAATGCATAATTCTTGAACACAGAATTGACATGTCTTGAGAAATGGGATGCAGCCTGTCAGCACTTCAAAAGTGAGAAAAATTAGTGTAGATCCAATTTCTACTTTTCTATTTCCATTTCTGCAACAATATGGCCATCAGACTCTGAGTGTATGTCAAGGAACGTATAAGATCTCCAAGCTGTACACAGTGAGAAATTCATGACAGAACAAAACATAGTACACAAGCTAGTACTTCTCACAACAGTAAAGGTAACTGTCCATATTTCAGCACGTATTTCAACATGATACTAACTGTAGACTTTTATGAACCACAGCTGTGAAGTGCTATGTTCACCAAAGAATTCTGGGAGAAAATTTAATGTAACGATAGTGCTCTCATTTTGGTTTAGAAATTGCTTTTGAACAGGTAACACTGAAACAACAAGGAAGTTGCAAGCTATTTAAAGGTCTCATTGAAGCCTTAAATTTCTGTAAAAAAGCATTTAAAGGAATCAAATACATCTGTTTTGGTAAAAGAAAAAATAAAGAGACAAGTCTAACTCTACCAGAATAAAAACAGTAGCAGCTAAACACATGTGTAGGTCTTTTGAGAAAATATTTTGAGTCCAGAAATCCTGAACAAATGATTATTCAAGTAAGTATTGCTTTATCTTTGATAGCTACTCAACATGCAACATCATGAAGTTTCTAGAATCTTTACCTAGACTCTATTTAAATTGTGTGCATTTTTTTCTTATTTGAATAATTTCTTGAACGCATATGACTTTTCTGGCCAAGTCCACTTCATTGTGAAACCTCAGAAGCAATAGTTTGCCTGACTTTCCACATTCAGGTTGACAAAATTTAACTTCAGGTAAACATGATTTTGTAATATGGAATATTCTGTTTATATCTTTGAATCTATTCGAATATTCGTTACTGAAGAAGGGAAAAATAGCCAGTGGTGTTTGCTGAGTATCTCTTGTAAGTCAATCATTTATTTCTTTCAGGATTTCCTCTCTTAGTATAGGGGAAT
The DNA here is from genome assembly GCA_004027205.1 of Ctenodactylus gundi. Taxonomy (NCBI): domain Eukaryota; kingdom Metazoa; phylum Chordata; class Mammalia; order Rodentia; family Ctenodactylidae; genus Ctenodactylus; species Ctenodactylus gundi. The sequence goes on from PVKB01003356.1 coordinate 205,847, forward strand.
CTATTTACCATTTCTATTTGAACACATTTCTCCTCATCAGTACTGTTTTTGGTCATTTTCTAGTTATTTTTCTTCTCCTTTCTCCCAAAAGCAATTCAGGACATCTGAAGTGTTCTAGGATTTGAGCCTGGGCTTTGGACATCCCAGGCAAGTGCTCT
>PVKB01003357.1:0-205928 GCA_004027205.1 Ctenodactylus gundi
CCCCCCCCCCCCCCCACTCTCTTGCTGACCAGCTTTGCATATGCTATTCTTTCTGTCTGAAGCACTGTGTTCTGGTCAGGATCACCCACTGTGCCTTGGGACCAGAGTCCTGGCAGTCTGGCTGTCACTTAAATGCCCTCAGGACCCACATTTAAAGAACCTCCTTCTGGAGGCCTTTGTGAAAGTGCCCTTCGCCCCAGGCCTGGCTAAACCCCTTCGGGCTTCTGAGCACATGCCACAGAACCACAATCACTGTTCCCCTTGTACCCTGGGCAGTGTGCTCCCAGGTGACAGGGATTTCATCCATGGGTACTGTAAATGCTTGATAAATATGTGAAAATAGGGAAGATTCCTAATGAGTCAAAAAAAAGGATGTGGAGAAATGTATTTATTCATTTGTTTATTCCCCCCCCCGATTTTATTGATATGTATAAGTGCAAAATTTAAGGTTTACAATGAAATTGAGCATTTTCAGCACCTACCTATCTTGTCAAGATGACAAGGATTTTCCCACTCTCCTTTTGTCCCTCCCCCTCCCCTCCCCTCCCTCCTCTCCTACACGACCCTCCTGTTTCACTTTGCTTTTTGTTTTAAGTTCCATAAGAGTTATGATCTTGGACTCTCATATCAGAGAGACCATTTGATATTTCACCTTCTGCTTCTGACTCACTTCACTAAGCATGAGGTTCTCAAGTTTCTTCCATTTGCCTATAAAAGCCTCCACGCTGTTGGACTTTATTGATGCATAGTATTCCATTGTGTATAAATACCACAGTTTGTGTATCCATTGGTCTGTTGATGGGTATTTTGGTGACTTCCACATTTTAGCTATTGTTAGTTGTGCTGCTATGAACATGGGTATACATATATCTCTGCTATGTGTTGTTTTGGCCTCTTTTGGTTATATTCACAAAAGGGGGTATCACTGGATTGAAGAGGATATTTATTTCTAGACTTTTGAGAGCTCTCCATACTGCTTTCCAAAGTGGTTGTAGGAATTTACATTCCCACCAGCAGTGCAGGAGGGTTCCTTTCTCCCCACAGCCTCGCCAGCACTGATTGCTATTTGACTTGTTGATATAGGCCATTCTTTCTGGAGTGAGATATTATCTTAGCATTGTTTTGATTTGCATCTCTCTTATGGCTAGAGATGTTGAACATTTGTTTATTTTTAACAGACATTCACCCATCAACTGCTAGCAGCCAGGGCCTAAGGGTGCAGAACCAGGCATCACAGGAGGCCCCTGCCCAGAGGCAGATCTCCAATACTGTCCCCTTTGCAGCTCAGAGGTTTGGGAACTTTGATATTTCCTCTGTATGACGTATTGAAAAGCAGAGAAATCCTTTGGGGTTAAGAATTCAAGACCTGAGCTGGGCTTGGGGTTGGAGCTGGGGCCAGGCTAGGCCTTGCCCTGTCCCCTGATCCCTCTGTCTAGCCTTCCTGATCCCCAAGGAGGGCCGTACCTTGCTCCTGGCCCCACCTGCCTCTCCTCTATCCCCAGCTCCTCCTCCTCTCCCTCAGCTGCTTCATTTCCAACCAGGCAGCTTAACTTAGGCCTCCCGGTTGGGCTTTTAATTTGGATTTATTGCCGGCCGTGATTGTATGTTAAACAAACTCCAGGCGATTATTAAAAACATGATTATCTGGGTTTATTGTCTCGCTTGGTCCTCGGTGGGTGTGCTGGTGCTGAGAGCTGGCCAAGCCTCTCTGATGCAGTGTGGGGGTGGAGACCCCCAGGGAAGATCGGCTTCTCCCTTCCTTGGCATACCTCCCAGGGGAGGGTGGCAGCAGGGGGCCTAGAGCACCCTGAAGCAGGACACATGGCCAGGGGAGCCACAGCAATGTGACAGAAAGAGGACTGACAACCTAGTACCTGGGAGACCTTGTGCCAGTTTGATTCAAGACTTTCTTCACCTGAAAACCAGAGTTAGACCAGAATGGTGCAGCTCTCTGTAAGCTGAGACTTTGCTTTATTGCCCTAAAAGGTGTGGGTCAAGAATATCTCTGAGGCACACAAAGCAGAACTTCCATCACGGACATCTAGTGAGGGTCTGCTCACCTACCTACCCATCTTCCTTATGCTGATGTGGCGAGTGTCCTATGGGTGGTGGTCTGACCTCTGGTTTGGGAGATCGGACCTAGGGAAAGGCATTGACCACGTGAAATTGATGGAGAAGAGGCAGACTTGGGCCTCGGAGCCAGAGCCCTGGGTCCCTCCTGCTCTGCCGCTCAGTGGTGGAAGTGCCTTGGAAAAGTCAATCCTTCGTCCACAGCCTCAGTTTCCCTTTCTGTAAAATGGAGAGGTAGACTCTCTAGTAACTTGTCAACTTAAAAAAAAAATTATCAGTGCCCTGTTTCTTCAAACAGAAGAACCTGCTTGGAAGCAGGTACAGAGAGCTGGGCCCTGATCTGCCTTTTACCTGCCAGTCTGGTACTCAGATGTACTCAGAGGCCATCTTTCAAGCTCAATGGAGATGTGACCCAATCCCCGTTCAAAGCCCCAGTCCTTCAGTTTGCAGACAGCAGTGTTTCTTAGGCCCCTCCATTCCCATGAGAAGGAGAGCAGGTGGCTCTGATGCCCCCTGGGATGGGTCACTGCCCTCGTTGCTAGCCCTCCTCAACCTAGAGGGATGCAGGGATGGCCTGGGCAGAGCCCCAGCTCAGCTCCAGGTGTCCGCCCAACCTGCTGGTGTCCTGCCCGCCTCCCTCATACCTCCTCTGCTGGGCTCCTCAGGCAAGCGCTTGGGCCAATCCCAAGCCTGATGAATCTTTGATGAAGTCTGAGTAAAGGCAGTTTAAAAAATTCAGAAAGGTAGAGAGGTGTCGGGAAGGAGAGGGTGCGAGATGATTCTGCCCCCATTCTGTCTTTCCGCCCACGTTGGTTGGCTAATGAGGCCTGAGCCCTGGAGCATGGGGAGCAGAGAAGGCGGGACCTTGAACCCCCAGACCCCAGGCCTGCAGATAGAGCCAATGCAGCCTTTGTCAAGAAAGCAGGAGCAAGTTCCAGAACCGAGGCCTGTCAGAAGAAAAAACAACTCAGAAATCTCATTTCAGTCGGCACCATCCTTGAGCTGCAGGCGTGAGAAGTCTCGTAAGGTGATGGAGCCAGGAGCAGGCCCAGGATGGCCAAGGAAGGACTGGAATTCAGGTCCCTCACTCCCTATGCAGTTCTGTCTCTGGACCCCAGCACTGAGCCAGTTTTGGGACCCATGGGCTGAGCCTGTATTTCAGCGTTTCCCTCCTCCCCACAACCTCTGTCCATAGCCATAGCCAGGATATGCAGAACCTAAAGGACAGCCAGGTCAATCGCTAGGGGACCTGGAAGGACAGAGACTCAGCATCAGGGTGAAGAGGCAGCAGCTCCACCTCCAGCTGCTGCTTTCCCCTGATGCTACTCAACAGCTCTCAAGGCTTGGGAAACAATTGGATTCTCCTTCGCCCTCCGCTCAACCCTCAAATCCTTCAGCTTGCCTTTCTGTGGCTTCATTTCTTTTTCTATCAGCTCTTTACGGCCTAGATAAACCCACGTGCAGGTTAGTTCAGAGTCCTTCCCACTGATGGCTGGATGGAGGGGCGCTAGCATTCAGTCGCTGTTCTGGGTTCCAGTTCTGGCTGTTTACTAAAACTAGCTGTGTGGCCATGAACCACTGAACTTCTCTGAGCTTCTTCCTTATCGTTAACAAAGGAGATGCTGGGGAGTCACTGAGACAAGATGGGTAAAGGCCGATCATGGTGGAGGCACAGAGTGGGGGTGCTCCACACGTGTTGACTATGGGCCTTCTCCCTTATCTCCAAGTTCCACAAAAGTTAGGACAAGTTAGCAGCCCTGTACTTTGCCCACCATCTTTCTTGACTCCACCCATGTTTGAATCTCCTTAGAAATCCTTGTAAGGTGGGTCAGGGAACACCGGCTTACTGCATGAATTATTTTTTTTCCTTGCTCTGTGGTCCAGGCTGGTTCTGAGCTATGTAGCCCAGGCTAGCCTCAAAAATGAACACATGGCGATCCTCTCACCTCAGCCTGTGGAGTGCTGGGATTACAGGCTGCACCACCATGCCCAGTTTGTGTGGTGTTGAAAAATCAAGCTTTGTACCTGCTAGGCAAGCTATGCCCAGGCCCTCACTGCATGTTACGGTATACATGAGTGGATGCCCGGGGTCACTGGGCCCTGCATGGTGCTCCTGGCAGGGAGGTAGGCATGGATACCGCATCTTCGGTATGTGAGGACTCTGTTGGGTCTGTTTTTCTCCTGCTCAAGTTCCGTTCCCTTCTCTTGGCACTGATACCTGTTATCTTGTCTGGTTCTCTGTGTGTTTGAACTTTCCTCCAAGAGCTGAGATTTCAACTTGATTCCCATAATTTAGACTTCAGCTTTGGAACTGCTTCTCCCTCCACCAAGGCGTCCTGCTTTGATTTCCAAGCACGTAAGCTCCTAGAGACATATTTTTTTTTCATCTGTTTCAATTGCTCATTCGTAGGACTTGTAAATATAAAAGAAGCCCATAAGCAGAGATGCTGGGTAATGGCGGCAAAACAATACATTTTATATCAGAACCTGAAAGGTAGGCCCTAAATTGAGCATCTGGGTGTGTGCCCCCTCGAATCCTCAAATCCAAGCTGATACTCTGCATGCATTTTAAGCCGTACGTGTGAGTTCACAGGACATTGAATACAGAACCCATCCATATGGGTTATCTTACATTTCTATCTGAGCCCTGTCATTTCCACTTCCTGGCTGTGTAGCCTTAGACATACAACACAACCTCGCTAAGGCTCAATTTTTTTTTTCCTTTAGCCAAATGAAGCTAAAAGTTATCCAGACACTTTACAGAGAAACAGTAGTGATCTGAGAAGATGGCTGTAAAATAACCACTGTGAGATACTCCTTAAAGTGTTAATCTTTGCCCCTCTGCCCCTCCTTGCTTCACAGAAGAAAAAGTAGAAACTTGGGGAGATCAGTTCAGAGAGGTCAGGCTGTAGTTGCCTGAGAGCAATTTGGCAGCCGGCATGTATGCCCAGACTTGCCTGACTCTCAAGTTCATGGTTTGCTATGGTTTGGATCTTGTAAACCGCGCCCCGCCCCCCCCCCCCCAAAAAAAAAAAAATGCCTCATGCATTTTGAACGGTGTTATTGGGAGGCAGAGATAGACTGGAAGGGGCAGGTGCTTGGGGTTTGAACTGGGGGGATTGTGTCAACCTGCGGCCTTTTGGGCCAGGGCAGAGATTTCAGATGTTTGCTACTGGACTTGCTGGCCAGGAAATAGGAGAGGGGCTCCCACCCTGGGTGCTGGGTCTGGGCTGACAGCCTGAGCCAAGTAAAGGAAGGAAGAAGAAACATTGTCACAGCTTCTTCCTGGGAAAGCTCATCAGCTTTGGTCCAGACTCACTTGGCTGCTGTCCGCAGTGGGTGAGCAGCTCTCCAGCCTCTGCCATGGACCTCCACGGTTAATGCCGACTGCCCCACAATCAGACTGTGCGAAACCTTCTGAAACTGTGAGCTGAATAAAATCTTTCTTCCCTTCAATCGTGGATGTTGGGTATTTGGCCACAGCAGCAAATAAGTAACTAAGACATGGCTCAATTCCTAGCCTAGCTTTACTGTAAACACTTTTTTATGGTGGCAAAATATCTATGACATGAAATATACTACTGTAAGTATATTGGTTAGGATTCTAAGATAGGCAGAATTGACAGAAATAGTAAAGAAAGGGGATTTATTTGGCAGCTTACAGGTCCAGGGAACAGAATAGTCAACCATGGCGCCCGCACATGCGAGAGCTGGAGTATCTGATGACCGCTCACACATGAGGTAGAGCACTTGTCTGGGACTACAGGACAGCTGGTGCAAGTCTGCTGTGAATTGTGGTTGTTCAAAGAGCCATGGTGAGGACCTGAGACTGAGACTAAAGATCAGCCAGGTGTAGACAGAAGCAAATTGATGTCCATAGGCAATTGCAAAGGCGGGGGCTTTCCCAGGGAAAGTTGAAACGATCTTTGTTCTTCCTCCCTTCCTTCCTTTTATTTAGTTCAAGCTGCCAGTTGGGCCTCCCCCATCTGGGGTGGGTGCTCTTCCCTCATTTGTTGTCCCCAAGTCACTCACACACACCTATAAAGCTCTACCCGGGGTGTTTCCTAATTCCTTCAAGTTGACATAATCCCTTCAATGGTTACATTTTGGAGTGTACAACTCGGTGGCATTAAGTTAAATCATTATACAGCTGTCACCAGCACCCACGTCCACAATGCCGTCTTTGTCTTCCCAAAGTGAAGCCCTGTATCTATTAAACTCTCACATTCTCCTCCCTCCTCCAGCCTGACCAACGTCCTCCTGCTTGCTTTTTCTGTTATGACTACGGCAAGCACTTCACGTAAGCAGAATCAGTGTCTGTACTTTCGTGGCTAGCTTATTTCACTTAGCTTAATGTACTCTAAGTTCAGTCTTATTAAAGCACCTGTCAGGATCTCTTGCCTTTTAAAGGCTGAGTAGTGTTCCACCCCTTGGATAGACCACACTGTGCTCATGTAAGGGATGTTTTAATGCAGATAGCAGACTTGCACACAGTAGATTAAAGTCACATGATACTACAATATTCAGTTCTTCAACAATATTAGTAATAGCAACGACAATAATTACTTCCTATCAAATAGGAGGGCATCTTCATTGATTCCATTCCAGGATTTCTCTGGTCATGTGGTACAAACTCTGGTGTGCCTCAGAGTCACCAGGGGAGATTGCGAACCTCACAGATACCCAAAACCACTCAGGTGTTCATACTGCCCCCTGGCCCCTGTGTTCCGAGTGAGTCTCTCCTGGTCTTTGCATGTTCCTGTGACCCACTGTCCTTGACAGCATCAGAAAATGTGCCACAATCCCAAGATGAAGGGGGTGCAGGGCTAAAGGAGCTGAACCTGGGGTATCCCTGGGCAGTTTCTCCAAGACTGCAGGCTTTGGCTGTGTTCATGGCCCCTTTCCGACGCCTGCTGTGTTGAACCAAGTGTTCCAGCATTTTCTGTGGAAATGCCCGGTACAAGAAACCTTGGGACCTGAGATGAGAACAGGTGGACAGTTGTGTTCCTCTGATCTCCAGCCTCGTAGTGGGTTGGGGTAGGAGTTGGGCTATGGGCTGCCATACTGAGGAGCCTTGGAGCAAGCATGTGGGGTCTTTGTAGATAACTCACCGTGGGAAGGTCCTGGCATCCTCTTCCTCACAGAGGAGGGCGTGTGTGTGGATCTGCCCTTCCCAGTTAAAGTCTCCCTTGGCTCTTAAAGACTCCCCTGAGTCTTCCACAGGAAATGCAGCAGGGCTGGTGGAGACGGGGAGTGTAGCAGCATGCTCAACCACCTTTTCAACAAACTCAGTGGAAAGCCGGGGCCCCAGAGAAGAATTGAAAAGGTCGATAAAGGGTAGATGTGAGGAATCTCCACTTTTCCACCTCCTAGAAGTGCTTTCAACCACCCCTACCCATTCCTGTGGATGCAGCACAGTCACCTCTCCTGGGACGGCCTCCCTCTTTGATCTCGATAGGCAAGCCGATGCTTCTACCCTGGGAAGTGTACGAGGTATCAGCTGCCCTGCTATGGTAGACCTCACTGCTTATCCATCCCATTACTCGTGGTCTTTTTGGGGGTGAGATGAGATGACTGGGAATTTTGTGTGGTTTTCTTCACATACAAAATTATACTTAAACATTATTCCACAGCATTTTTTACACAGTACTTCTGATTTCATCCTGAGGCTCGTGTTGAGATTAAGAATCTTGTCAGGTATTGTGAAGTCCAGCCTAGATTTAGGTTGGAGTTTGCTATGTCAGTCTCGAGATCAACTAGGGATTTTGAATGTGACTGAAATCAAGCAGTCCGTGTGTGACCACATTCAGAATTCAGCATGACATCTTTGCCATGCCGCCTGTAATTTCCTTCCCATTGTCTTGTTTTCCTTGTAGCCTTAAAGTTCCGTGTCCCAGATAATGTTCCAATGATGAGCAGTTATATTTTTATTGAAAAAATTATTGTGTCACTTTAAAGTTAATAGTTTTGAAAAAAGGATAGAAGGAAAAGAGCCATCTAAAATGCAATTGCTTATTCAAAATGGTTCTCCCAAATCTTGTCACGATTTTGCGAAGTTCTACTTTAAATTCTACCCTGTGACTTTGTCCCTGCTCAGGGTCATGACATCGTCAGAAACCAACAGACATAGACAAAAATGTCAAATTACTTCTATTTATGAATGCAGCCTCAAATGCTCTCTAATATCTGGGACTGCGTGTTGGACACTCGGCCAGTTTCAGGGTCGTGGCCTTCGTATGTTATAGGCAGCCCCTTCTAGGTACACGCCAAACGTCCGTTCTGACCGCCCAAGTTTTCTAGTGCGGACATTCAGAGAGGACCTACTCTGTGTTGGGTACTCTTTATGTGGATATCGCCCCCTGGAGTTAGAAATAGGGATAGCACAATCCATGCCTGAGGCACAGGTAGGTAGTGTGGTGTGGCTGGCTGTATGTGGGGACTGAGGGCATTTAATTTTGAATTAATGCATAGAAAAACCACAAGTACGGCACAAAGAGTTCCCATATACCCCTCCCCTGGTTTCAAGCGCACTTTTTCAGAGGTGACTGGACACGGCTTTCTCTCTTGGCCTGGCTTTGGGATTTCATCTCCATATACCGTATTTTTAGGAATGCTTTTGAATTTTAAAATGAAGAGAAAGTCTCTTTTTGGTAGGCAAATCCAAGGCTCAAGTCTAGCAAAGCACAGGAATTGTTTGACAGATATTTTGAGTGTTAACTTTTCCCTGAATTTTATCTTGTTCTTCCTACATTGTTTCTGTTTTCCCGTTACTTAATTTTCACTTGGGTTTCTGAATGGTACTCTGCTGGCCTCTTCAAATCAACCTTAGAACAGGGGAGGGCTCATACGACTGGGTAAACAGATCGTTTCTTCTGCCTTCCCAAGTTGCCTGATGCATGCTTCTGTTCTTACAGTTGTTACATTTATTATAATCGCTTGTTTATAGATTTGACTCCCCCACTGAGCCCCCTGGTTTCTTTGCAGCTGGATGGCTCTGTGTGACTGAGCACTCCAGGATGGGTTGCTGCCTGTATGGTGTTTCCCAAACGTTGAGCCTAACCCTGTCCTGTGAGCAAATACCCACACCCACACCCACAGACACATACCACTCGCTCACCCCACCCCCTCATGTATACAGGTTCGGAGCTTTAGCATTTCTCAGGATCTTACCTGTCCTGGTGGACAGCCTACCAGGGTAACATTAGGAGTGGGCACACAGGGCCAGCCGGTACCCACCAAGAGCCAGCACACACTCACATGTCATGGTTTGGAGCTGGAATGTCTCCCACAAGCCTCATGTATTTGGGGGGTTATTGGATTGTAGGGGTTAATTGAATCAAGTGTATTAATCTGTGGATTTCACATGGTATAGTAAGAGGTGGGGCCTGGTCAGGAGGGGCAGATCATGGAGGCTGTGGCGGATCACTGAGGGGGTGGCCTGGAAAGACGAATCCCTGTTACCAGCTCCTTCTGGGCCCCTCTCTGCTCCTGGCCACGTCGGGGTGACTCGCTGTCCTCCCCCAGGCGCTTCTACCGAGTCCTTCTGCCATTGCCAGCTGACTGTGAATGAACAGACAGAGACCTCTGAACTGTGAGCTAAATAAAACCATTCCTCCTTTATGTTGTGTGCATCGGGTTTTGTGTCCCAGCAGCAAGAAATTGACCGAGATACCACCTTGAGAGGGACTCACCTGAGCTGCTGAGAGGGGCAGAGGCGTGTGTGCTGCTCTCTTCCTGCTCAGCTCTCCTCGCTCTGCTCTGGGTCCTTTCTAGACTCGTCCCTGACGTGGGGAGCGTGGGTGGCCAGGGGAAACCCAGGGTCACAAGGGGACCGGCCCCATTGCTTACGTCTCAGGCAGGTATTCCATTTGGACCATTCTCTCCCCCAACCATTTTTCCCCACGAACTCCCAGATGTATAGAAGGGGCAGTGGAGGCCAAGTGAGGGAGAAGTTTCTTCAAGGTCACACAAGGAGTTTGAAGCAGGCTGATTCTCTTTCTGAACTAAGAGTAAGACCTCAGGCTCTGAGTTGCTGCAGAGGTGGGTGGAGCCTGGGAAGCTTCCTGGAGAGCTGGAGAGCTGGCTGCTCCCTCTAGGTAAACCTCTCCTCTCTGTCCACCCGCACCAGCACCATACAAGCCTTCCTGGAATCTGGTAGAGTCTGAAAGCTAACTTTGCAGGAGGCAAAGGAGTGATACAGGGGAAGCTTCAGGGCAGGAGGAGGAGGAGGTGGGCTGTGGAATGGCCCAAGTGACTTGTCAGATAGGGAAGACAAGCCCGAAGATCAGGAATGGGAGCGGCTGATTCTCATCCTTTGCCTCTGGCTGTCCCACTGTGAGGGTGACAGTGAGCAGGAGAACCCAGGTTATCACGGGAAGGTGGTGTGCTGGCTGCTCAGTGCCACCCCTCTGAAGGCTGCAAAGTTGCCAGCTCCTACAGGTTTTGTTTTAAGGGGAGCTGAAAACCCTATGCTTGTGTGAAATCCAGATTTTTACGTGTTGACAACTAATTCAAAAATTTAAAAGCTCAGTGTGACTACAATGGTAGATCTGATTTGAATCCTGATTTAAACAAACCTGTGAAAAGACACTTTTGAGACAATTAGGGAATCTAAGTATGTAGCAGGTACTAGACACTAATAAGGAATTAGTCTTCATTTTGTTAGGGTGATAATGGTTTTGCGGCTCTGTTTTTTTAACAAGTGCTTATCTGCTAGAGAGACATATTGAAGTATTTATGGGCAAAATAATGCCATGTCTGGATTTGCTTTAAAATATTTCAGAAACAAAGGGATGTGTGGTGGGAACAGATGATATGGAGTTGACGAATGATGACGGTTGTTGCAGCAGAGTGATGGGTATGTGCAGGTTCATTATACCAGTATCTGCTTTTGGATATATTTTTAAAATATCATTTTAAAAATAAGTGCCATGGCCAGGTATAGTGGCGCACACTTGTTATTCCAGCATCATGGGAGGCTGAGGCAAGAGGATCACAAATTTGAGCCCCACCTATGTAACTTGGTGACTTAATGAGACCTAGTTTCAAATAAAAAAATTTAAAAAAGAGCAAGAACTGCAACTTTCTCTCAGTGTTAAGGTTTTGCATTCAATTTCTAGTATCAGAAAAAAAAGGAGCTCTATTTGGGTTGAACAAAACCAGTCGGTTGGCCTTACACCACCATTTTCAACTGTTAGTCATACATACACCACAAAGTATCAAGCTGTGAGGATATTCTAGAGTTCCCTTATAGGTTAGAGGTTGACAAACTGGGGGCCAAATCTGGCCCATGACCTTTTTTTGTCAATAAAGATTTATTGGAACACAGCTATGGGCATTTGTTTACATACTGTCTGTGGCTCTTTGGCTACTATCAGAGCAGAGTTGAGTAGGTACAATGGAGACTTTATACCTTACAAAGCCTAAAATAATTATTATCTTACCTTTGCTAAGTCTTCTAAGCCCAGATTCAGGTCAACAATTGCACATCTTTGACACTGAAGCCCTTGTGCCACAAGTTACAAGTTTGGGGATTATCTGCACCTGGAGGGCAGGGGACCTCCACAGATGCATAAAGGAGATGTGGAGAGCAGGTGTCAAGGGAGGATTTAGAGTAGATAAGTAGCACGTGGCCCTTAATTCCTTACGCTAGAGCCTACTGACACTACAGAGAGGACCAAGGATGCTCCAACAGGGGGCCAAAAGAGAACTTGGCTTTGGAGCCAGGTGCATCTCACATCCGATTCTGATCAAGTCCATGCCTCAGTTTCTCCTGAAATATGAGACCATAAAATGATATATAGTTCTTATGAAACAACTGAGAAGTACTGATACAAACCATGTTGCAAACAGTAGGTGCTTAATAAATAATCTGTATTATTGTTATTATAGCCCTGAGCTATAGTCATTGAATTTTTGGATCATAAAGATTCAGTGTTGCTATTTATTAACCTTAGAAAAGTTCTCTTAATAAGAGGAAATAAATGCTGATTTTGCACAACTTCTGTTAGAGGCAAAACAAGATGTTTATTGATCTCTTAAGAGAGAACAAAGAGAAAAGTGCATTCTTTGCACATATAAAAGTGGTGTGTCTCTACTTGAGTGAAAAACTGGAAGTTAACATCAGTTGCCAGCTGTGGGTCAGGCTTCAGAGGAAGGTATATTACTCAGCTGTGTTGTTAAATAGTCCAGTTTACATGGTAGTGGATATGTACTGGAGAGCTGTGCGTCTATCTGGGTGGACCCTGGTTGGTGTGGCCTTCCCACACATTGTCCTCATAAGCATCAGTGACACTGAGAACTAACACCTTCTGCCTAGGCTTGTTTTGGAGATAACTGAGATGAGCTGTGTAAAGTGCCTAGCTTGGTGCTTGGCATATGGTGGGTGTTCAGTGAGGCTTAATTTCGCCCATCCATCCACCCATCCATTCTTCCATCTCACAGTTACTTGTCCTCTGTTGTCCCCTTTACCTAGATATCCTGCATTTGGCTTTTATGGTTAACATCCCAGTTTCATGGCCATGTATTTGCCAGGACTGCATTGTTTGAAGGCCTGCTTTTTAAACTGTAGAATCATGTTAGGTTCTGACTCAGTGAGCCTGAGAAACAAGCTCCCAGTTGACTTGGAACTTCAGTCACACTTCAGACATCAAGTATGTAGGACAGTTTTCTCAACCCCGGCAGTAGTGATGTCTTGAGCTGGATTGTCTTTGTTACGGGGCTGTCTGTGCCCTAGAGAGTGTTTAATGGCACCCCCAGCCTCTACTCACTAGCTGTGGCAGTTCCCCAGGTGTGACCATCAACAGTGTCTCTGGACATTACTAAGAGTCACCTGGGTGACCAAATTACCCCCAGCTGAGATAGTGATGTAGAGAACAATGTATCCATAAACAATGGCAAAGACCACATAATTATCTTCAAATAGAGTGAAATATTATATAATGACATTTTGGTCAATAACAAGCCACGTATATGACAGACTACATATACAATGGTGGTCCCATAAGATTATATTCTCTAGTGACAAGATGGTTTTCTTAGTTTGTGCAAGTGTGCTCTGTGCTATTTGCATAACGAAATCACCTGGTAATGCATTTCACAGATCCTTGCCCTTAAGTGACACGTGACTGAAGGCTTGTCAATTGGCATATGCAATCTAGCATTTGATACTGACATTTTTGATATTTTGAAGATGATGGTGGTGAGACAGACAAGGTTGAGCACCTTCATAGCTCCCTGTGTCTGAGCTTGATCTTATCTTTCCTATCCTCTTAGGGCCTCCAAAGATTCAGCTCACCTCTGTTTTAGCCCACTTTCTGTTGCTGTAATAAAATACCATAGACCAGGTAATTTATAAAGTACAAAAGTTATTTGGCTCATAGTTCTGGAGGCTGGGGACTCTGAGGGCAGGGCCCCGACATCTACTCAGCATCTGGGAAAGGCTTTAGTGCAGCATCATCCCGTAGCAGAGAGCATCACGTGGTAAGAAAGGACAAGTGTGCTAGCTTGGGCTTTCCTTCCTTTTCTAAGAAAGCTGCTAGGTAAAATCAGGAGGTCTCACCATTACAACTTCCACCAACCCTAATTCCCTCCCAGTGGTCTTACCTCCATTTGGGGATTATGTATCCAACACATGAGCTTTCGGGAGATGCACTTAAACTATAGCGTGTGCCCCCTGCACCCGCTGCCCTAGTATCGCCACCGGGCATACTAGGGTCATCATTTAAATGAATGTGGGTCATCATTTAAAGTCTGTGTGTCGCTGTCACTGCTACAACTCACATAGAAGGGCAGATGTTGCCTTTGTTCTGTAGATGAGAAATTGAAAGCTCTTCAGGGTAAAGTGTTAAGAGTTACAGGACGTCTTGGAGCCAGAGCTGGGTAACAGCTATCGTGTCACATTTACCCCCGGGAAGGGGATCTTGTTATTCTCTCTGGGAGTACAAGGGACTGACATCCCTCCTCTTCTCTCCCTGTCCCTTTGGTCAATGTTCCAGGGTCCCTGGGACATGAATTTCTAGCATTTATGGGGCACTATTTAAAGCATTTTAGATGCATTGTTCTAGTCTTCCTTCTTGACAGCACCTTGATGATAAGATTATAGATGAGGAAACTGTGGCACAGAAAGAATTCAGTGATTTGTTCAAGGCCACAGAGATGGGAAGTAGGTGAGTTGGGATTCAAACCCAGGCAGGTTGGTTCTGAGCTGCACATGCCCCAGAGCCTGTTGAGACGTTGAAACAAAGCCCCCTGCCTCTGAGGCTGTCATTTTGTCAGTATGGAGCATGAAGTCATGGTCACTAGTTGGCAGATACACTTAGGATGACTCTGTTGTGCTGGAGGTGGCTGCTGCTGTCCCCACGCGATGCCTGACCATGTTGGAACATCGCCTGCCACCTTGCTCAGCAGGAGACAGTCCCTCTGTGTAAGTCTCCAGAGCTAACTCAGGTGCGGAGACGGAATGACAGCTGCCCAAGCTTATTAGCCCTGTAATGAATGTCCCGGCTTCCTCTGCATGATGGGGAATGGAGAGAGCAGAGGAGCCTCCTTCACAGCCTTCAGTCACTGTCACAAAGCTCAGGGAACACACCTGTGTGGGCAGATAGAGCATGGACACCATCTGGCTGTGGTTTCCACCAAGGGGAGAGAAGGAGGAGGCACAGCATACGGCTCGGGTTTAGAGTCTGAGTCTTAGTACAGCCAGTTTCTAGCTTTGTGACTTTGGGTAAACCACCTGAACTCTCTGAGCTCAGATCTCTGCAGAATCCAGTGCTTACAGCTACTTATCTGTGAGAGTTAGGGAGAGCCATGCACTTGTCTTGGGCATTTAATAAGTAGAAAGCGGTGTAAAAGGAGACGGAGCTGGAAGAGCCACGTGATTTGGGCCCTGGGACACTGTGGTGTTTGTTAAGGAAAGTTAACAAGTTACAGAATGGAGTTGTGCTGTGTTGTCTCTCCGGTAGGACCGCTTCTGGGAAAATGGCTCCCCACCTTTGGGGAACTTCCTTTCTCTATGGAGTATTGGTGGCACTGCCCACCCCAGGATTGTCACCCCCTTTAGAAACTCAGAGTGAGCGCATGACTCAGCTTCTCAGCCTCCATCCTAGGATTTTATAGACAGACACTTGGGCAGAAAACGCTGTCCCTGTCCTCTGAGATGTCTAAACCCTTACTCTCTGTCCCACCTATGCAACCCCTTGGAGAGTCTGTCTCCAGAAGGAGTGGATCACAGACAGAAGAACACATTTATACAAGAGAGAGGGCACCTCAAAGGTGACCTCATTTAAGATGCTTCTTCTTCCCTCCACTGGGAGTGTTCTATTAAGTGCACCAATAAAGCGCTCTTTCAGCCTCAGCATTCTGGTAGCTTTCCTCCCACCCGAAACCTGGCTCCTACTAAAGAGTTCTTCTGAGAGACTTGGGTATGCTGCAGTGGGTGCCCTGCTGAAGGTACAAGGGTCAGATTCAGGCAAAGACTGGCTGAGGGTGAGCTGTCTACTCCATGCTTCTCTGATGGGTATTGATTTCTTGCATCTTGCATGAACTTTCATCTCAGAGCATTTTACAGCCTCCTGCTGTGTTTGAGGGAGGCTTACCCAGGGCTGGAAATATAGCCCTGAGTTGTATGCTGTCCTGTGGGCCTTATCTACAGATCTTGGGTGCTGGGCAGGAGGCATGTGGCATGGGTTGTAGCCCTAGTGCCAAGACGTAGGCATCTTCTTGATGGAAACGTGAGCTTCCAAATGCTCCCAAACAGTGCTAGATGCCAGGACCATGAACAACAGTCACAAAGTATGTCTAAGCCAAGAGTTGGGCCTCCCAGTCATGCTGGGAGGACCAGCCAGTAGGACGCTGCTTGGAGCTCCTAGAATGTCCCCTTAGTGCATGGGGCTGTTTTGGTTAGAGAAACCTCTATGTGAACATGGAAATAAACTGGGGAAAGGAACCCTACCTTGGATTCAAAATAAGGTCAGCAGGAAGATTTGGGTTAAGCATTAGGAAAGTTAAAGGTATTAAAAACAGGGGTGTGTGAGTAAAGGGGAGATCAGTACTACTCTTTATCTGCAGATCCTATGCTGGGTATCTCGTGTGAAATATCACTCAGTGAAACTTTAGAAGACAAACCCTGGGTCTCAGAAACCGCTGGTGAGAATGCAAAATTGCATAGCTGATCTGGCAAACAGTCTGGTGGCTCCTTGCATGATTCAACACAGAAGAAGCACGTGACCCTGAAATTCCACTCCTAGACATGTATGTAAGAGGAATGAAGGTGTATGTATCCTCACAAAGGATTGTGTGCAAATGTTTATATAGCATTATTCATGAGAGCCATGAGTGGAAAACCCAAATACTCAGCCATGGAAGAGGCAATAAGTTATATATACACACATACATATATGTATATATTTCATAGTGTGTACCAATACTTCATTTGCCATTGAATGGACAGGAAGTGAAGTACAGATACACATTATAAGGTGAATGAAGCTTGAAAATACTGTTCTAAATTAAAGAAGCCTGTCATATAAGACTGCTTCTTGTAGGATGCCATTTATATGAAGGCCCATAGGAAGCAAATCTACAAAGACAGGAAGTGGATTGGTGGTTGCCAGGGCCTGAGAGTTAGGAGGAGGCAGATGAGGAGACGAGGAACTGACAACTAAAGAGCACAAGTTTTCTTTTTTCTTTTTTTTAAAATGGGAGTGAGGAAGATGTCTTAAAATTGATGGTGGGAAGGAATTGTACGACTCTGTAAATACACTAAAAGCATTGAATTGTACATTTTCATCAGGTGAATTGGGTGGTATGTGGCTCACGTCTCAAAGAAGCAGTTAACACTGAAAGTATTTGTCACAGGGAAATAGGAACTGGGGAGTAGGAATGGGACAGCTCTTCTTCACAATCTGACATAATAACTTGACCCTTAAACTGCGAGCATGTGAAATTATCTGCTCATCTTTAAAAAAGAAGAAACAAAGTTATGAGTATTATTGTTTCTGTTTTGCAGAGGAAGCAGCTAGGATTCAGGAAAAGATAACTACTCAAGGCCAAGCTACTAAGTGGAAGAAGCAGAGTTGGAACTCGTGGCAGTCTGGTTTCTAGTGTTTTATCGTGTCCAAGGGCTGGTGTGAGGAGGATCAGCAGACTCTTGTGGGGAATCCTTTTTGGAGATACTCCAAGAGCCATGGATAAGTGAGGTTAACCCTTCTCAGCCAGCTAGCCAGTGAGCCCTCGTGATCTATGCAACCACAGGCATCGCCTTGCTGGTTCATGTGCTGGAAGAAACTCCACGTGTCTGGAGGTGAGGCTCCACTCTTCCAAGATGAGTGTAGGAACTGGGGGCGTCAGAGGAGCAGGGTTGACCGTGATCTCAGTTTGACCTCTTCTCAAAGTTCCTGCTCTGATTTCTGATGCTGCCACCTTGCTGGCCTCAGAGAGACACTGAAATTTTGGAGGTACCCTGTCTGCAACCTGGACAAATGATCCTTCCCTTTCTATCTCATAGCAGAGACGAAGGAGAGGCCAGATAATCTTTAGTAAAGGCTACAGTGGACCTTGCATTGAGAGGCAGGAAGCAGGGACAAAGAAGAGGGCTCAACTGCTTAACCTACATAAGTCACATGACTGCTCTGAGCCTCAGTTTCTCATCTATGCAAGGGGGAGACGAATGCTCCCCTTACAGCCCCAGAAAGACTGAAGAGCACCCACGATGGTGGGTACCAGGAGTCCTTGTGTCTTTGTGCTAGTGGGGCTGAATCCTACCAGGTTGAGAGGTGGTGGCCAGGGCATTTCCACACGTTTATTCCTAAGTGTGCCCTTGTCCTGTGTCTGACTCCATTTTTGGAGGACTAGTTCCTGAGTGTCATGGCTTGGAGGCCATCTGGTCTGACACCATCTCCTTTGAGGTAAAAGAAGGGCCCTCAGGGACCCGCCCGGACCCTGAGTACTTGCCGGCTGCTGCTTTTTGCTGGGAACACTTGAATGGCTGCCTGTTTCCCCCTGTAGCTGGGAGTCCCTGAGGTCAGGGAGGGTACTTGTTCACCGGGCCATCCTATCAGTGTTGGGCCAGCCTAGCAGCAGGCACTCAAGCAATAGATTCAAGGACGGCAAGTAGAACAAGTAGAACGCCAAAGCTGTAAGAAGCCTCAGAGGATGTCCAATCCAGTCACTCTCAATTTATTTTTAACCTCAAAACCCTTTCTTCCAAGGAGCGTTATGCAGAGGCCTGGCCTATATTTAGATAAAAGCTGAGCTGTGGTGGTGGTGGCAGGATGGGGTGGGGCTCTGCCTACCTGTTTGGGTCCTGTGTGCAGCAGATCTTGGGATCCACTGATTGCACCTCCGGTGCTCACTGCACAGATGGCAAAACTAAGGCTCAGGAAGGAGGATCTGGCTGTGACTCTGGGTCTCAGAGGGCAGGGTGCTAGGTTTGCCACCGGGACCACAGGGTCTCTTGCTCCACCTGAGTCCATGTACTCTAGTGCCGATGCTCAGAGCCTCTTTTTCTTTCTTCAGCTGCACCAAACGCCTGCAAAACAACATCAGCATTACCATCACGGGCAGGTTAATCTTTGACTCCGGGAGCACTGGAGCAGAGGAGAGAGGCAGAGGTCTGTGAACTTGCCCTGGTAAGCCAGCCTCCATTACAGTCACAACAAAGGATGCAAGTCCCACCGCCCTGAAGGTGCAGTCCTCCCAGGTGGAAGAGATCTAATCCTCTTCCATGCTACTCCCTTCCTTCCTTTTTTGCTCGTCACCTTCTACTTGGCCATTCACCAAAGCAAGATGCCAGGGGCCTTCTGTTCTGTAGCTGTTTGATCTGAAAGCAATCTACGTGCTAGCCCCTGGACACAGAGTGTCTCCTGACAAGAGAGAGGCGTAGGCCCGCCTTCCTGCCAGAGAAAGGAAAGCAGCGGGTGACGCTGTTCTGTGCTAGGTGCTCTGAAGTAAGGCAGCCAGGATGCTAAGTACCCATCACCCTGTATGAGGAGCACATTTTCCCAACCTTTAACTGGGACACCAGCTTTATGCATCGAGAGAGACAACAGAATGGAATATTTGAAACTGTGATGATCACCAAAAAGTCTGGGCTATCTGGGTGCCTTACTTTGAGGGCTGGTCTTGATTTGTTGAACACACAGGAATTGGATGTGGCTCAGACGGCATGGAACAACATGGTGGGTGTTGTTTGGGGGCACACACAGAGATCTTTGATGCTCTTTTTCTTCAGATACCACACAGAATCTTTATGTTTCTGTGTTAATAAGAACTCTGGAAATGTTAGTGCTGTTGTAGAGCAAATAGGTTTGAGTTTCAGTCTTTGTGACGCCAACAAGCGAGTCCATCATCTTCACTGACCTCCTCCTCCTCAGAGCTCTGCAAAGGAGTCCAACCTCCTCCCTGGCAAGACAAGAAGTTCCTTGAGAACAGGCACAGAGTCTTATTTATTCTTATTTTTTTCATCCCCTCCAGTGCCCTGCACAGCCCTTGGAATGAGGCAGGGCTTAAGCAGGGCTTGTTGAATTGAATTATTGAGTAGACAGGCTTGCAATGGGAAATAAACAAACAAAAGAACCAACCCCCTGTGATTCAAATCTACTCAACCTGTCACTTGCAGATTAAATCTCCAGCTTCCTCAGACTGATGAGGAAGAAGCTCACAGACAGGGGAGGAGGGGCTGCTAAGCCCTGCCCTGCGCACACAGGGTCACTCACCCCTCCCGGTCCTGACGGGAGGGACAATTCCTGTCTGCTCAGGGAGCTCCAGGCTCCCCGGGGACAATATAAGAGCTGTGTCTGGCCCTCACTGGACTGTCCTGAGTGCGCTGTATCCCTCTCAAAGAGCACTGAAGGTCAACGACGTTTCTATCCTCTGTGGCCCTCACTGTTTCTGCAAACAGGCGACACCCCATGACCTCCTGACCCGGTTAGAACAGTGGCTATGGAAACAGTGCTCACTGTGACACTTGCCGGGGCTTTGATCTCCTTATTAGTTCCATGTTTGTTAAAGACGCAGTGTCAAGATCTGACCCCGAGTCCTGCGGCTGTCTTCTACTGGCTGTTGGTTACCAGAGTGAACTATGCTCTTCTGGCCTTTCTGTGGGCAGCACTTGGCACAAACTGTGTACTCAGTTCTGGCTGTTGAAAGGTGAAGCAAAGAAGGCCGGATGGAAGAGCAGAAATGTCCTGGTGTGGCTCATTTCTCAGCCCTCAATCTTTTGGATAATAGAGGCCCAGACTGCCAGAGCAGTGTGACTGTAAAGCAGGAGAAGAAAGGAGGAAGGAAAGAATGAAAGGAAGGGAGGGAGGAAGGGAGGCAGAGACAAAGATCAACCTTCCAAGTACATTTCTCTCAGCCTTCCATGTGTATTTTCAAGGCATCCTACTAATTATCATCACCACCATCCTTCGAGTTAGTTGATCGAGCATCGACTGTGTGTTGAGCACTTGACAGTCAATACCTCATTTGATTCTCACAGCCACCCCATCAAGGAGATAGCATCATTATTCCCACCTCAGAGATGAGAACACCAGACTGCCTTGTGGAAGCAACTTGCCAGGGCCACAGAGGGGATGTGAGTTCTGGCTCTAACTCTGGCTTTCTTTTGTCCCATGACCTTGGCCAAACTGCTTTGATCTCTAGTTCAGGCTGCCTTTGGCCTGCCCTTTAGAAAGAGCAGCACCCCTGTGCTCCCAGGGAACCCTGCAGATAGTACAGCAGG
The DNA here is from genome assembly GCA_004027205.1 of Ctenodactylus gundi. Lineage (NCBI taxonomy): Eukaryota > Metazoa > Chordata > Mammalia > Rodentia > Ctenodactylidae > Ctenodactylus > Ctenodactylus gundi. The sequence continues at coordinate 20,792 of PVKB01003357.1, forward strand.
GCTGATGGTGCTGCTACATCCTCTCTCTAATATGACAGAATCGTTTCACCGATACACATGGAGGCAATGTCAAGATGGCAAGAAACTGCCTTGCTATCAAGGCAGGCCTTTGTGCGGTGTTCAAAAGAAACTAATTAGAGGAAGATTTCTTTAAAGTATCTTTGACCCAGACATTTCCACTTCGGCCCAGGAAGCCAATCCAGTTTGAAAACTTGGTGTGAAGCTTGAATTATTAACACATACATGAAAAATGATATTGCCTATTTGCCTGGGAACATTTGGGGACCGGCTAGGATTAACCGTATCTCTCCAGGATTGGGTGAGGGATGGGTAGAGGAGAGGGCAAAGCCATAGACGGCTGTGAGGGCATGTGTGTCCCCTTGTAAAACACTCATCACAAGTGAGGTGCCTTCTCAGAACTTCACATTCAGAGGATGGAGACAAAATTTAAAGAGAAGTTTTCACGGCTAATGCATGAAACATGGTCCCCACTGCCTCCCTCTTTAAACAGCTTTGTTAAACAGTCAGCTGAACAGCATCTCCCTTGCTGCCGTAAAGCCATCGGGGGATCATATTTACATAGGAAATTGTACCTGACGCTCTCGAATGGCTGGCTCAGGAAATAACAATTCGTTCAGCCTCCCAGCACCTTGTGGGAGCTCAGTGAACGCTCCTGGTTTCTTTTTTCCTCCCTTGGTGCTTTGACAGTAGCTCTGTGAAATACGGCCACGGCAGAACTGGTGACCCAGCGAGTGCCTCACAGGATCGCTGGCACAGGGCTGCCTCCAAGTCCTACTGGCCCAGTCGAGGGGATTGAGAAGAACTAGACAAAGGCAAGGGGTTGATGCACCTCTGCTTCTACACTTATCCTCATCGCCCGGATGTCCATCAGGCTGAGGGCAAGTTGCCTCTGAGGAAGGAAGAGGGCATCTGGGCGGTCGGTAAGGGCAAACATAGCATGTATTGCTTTAAGTGCCACAGGTACTGTGTTCAGTGTTTGACACAGGCGGTCCTGTAAGGCCTTGTGAACCATCCATGTGCTCTCAGTGTTGCCGGGACCACTGATGAGGATGCTGCACTGGGGACACCAGCACCCACGGGGGTGGGCTTTTCAGTGATGCAGTTGCCTTCTGGGTCACCCATAGGCTTGTACATGATCCCTCATCCATGCTCCTTTAGGTAGCTCTCCCCAATGCCTCTGTAGGTAACCCATACTCCTGTGAGTAATGCCGCTAAGCTCATTGGTTTACCAAAATAGACATTGGTGCAATCATTTGCTGTATCCTATCTGGGGTGAATAGCCATCAGTGTTTATGTCTCCCCAGGAAAGGTTTTTCCTATGACAGTTGGGAATGGGGGTATGGGAACGTAGGAGGGAGAGATGCTTGGCTGGAAGTCTACACAGACCCCTCGTCTGTGTCAGTGCACTCTAGTGCCTGCTGTAATGATAGCTCAAAGAATGCCTGATGTGCAGAGAGGGGGTTGGGGGACAGAGAAAACATCAGGAGCTCTTCTGACATGCATGTATCCACAGCACGCATCCACTAGGTGCCTCCTGCCTCACTCCCTCCATTCCAGCCGTTGCCCCGGGCAGAGTGACTCCGCTTCCCCCTTAGGATGCTCTCGCCCCCGCACGTGCAAAGCAGCTGGTGCGGAGGCTGCGCACAGCTGAGGGTCAGTGGGCCTTCCTTTTCCACCTACAGCTTACACACACTTGCCGGTACACCCCAACTTCATGATTCACTATATTTCTTCAATCAAGGAGAAGATAGATGGGGCAGGGCTATGGCCATCATCAGTCTAAATGTGCTTAGCCATGTCAGCAGAATCTACTGGGAGCTTTGGAAAGGTATCAAGCAAGCAGACAGTGTATTAGGCCCTGGGGAGGGAATTGAGTGGTGGGTGGGCAGGACAGTGGTGAAAGGTAAGGATCGATTGATGTTCGGCAGTGGGGAAAGCTGGTGAGGCTATGGCCTCGGGTCAGCGCCTATGAGGATGGCTAGGTAGGGTGTGCACTGCACAACTCCATGTGGGGGGTGGGGAGGCGTGCTGTGTTCACCCGCCACTCTGGGAATGGTGGTCTAGGGCAGTGATAGACAAGGGCCTTGGAAGCACGTTTGCTGGGCATGAGGAGAAGCATGGTTTGTGGAAAAGGGAGAGAGAACACTGGGCAGATGGCGACTAGTTTGGGATAAAGGGATGAAGGAGGAACTTTCGAGCCAGGCTCTTGATGGTTAGGGGGGAATTTCAACAAATGGAAAGCAGGAGGGAGACAGTCCTCGTGGCTGACTCTCCCCCATCCTTTAGGACTAAACTCACATCAGAAGCCTGGCTCATAGTGGGTCCTGGCACATAGTAGGTGTTGAATGGCCAAGGATAGATGAATGAATGAGTACAGATGGTGTGCTAGGGAGGTTGATGGGGGCTGTGCCTTTGTAACTCAAAGATGCCATTGTTGCCAGAAAGGCATGGGACCAGTGACAGTGGGGAGAACTTGGGGCAAGCTTCCTGTGGGACAATGGGGTAGATGGAGAGGCATTGAAGTGGGGTCAGCCGCCTGATGGGAAGATGGGACATCTCAGGAATCTGACTTACAGCTCTGGGCTTGGAGCCAGGTGGCAAGCTCCTGCCTGTGACCCCCCTGTTGTCTCCCTTTGACCGGAAGTCAGGCCCAAGTGGTCCCCACTTGCTGTGTACCTAAATCCCCTCCACCCTGGATCTGAGGAGGATTGTAGGTAGGTGTTTTGAGAGGCAGTGAAGAGAGTAAGAAACACAGGAGTTGGGAGGGAGATACCTTTGTTTAAATCCTGGCTCCTTACTTCCTAGCTGTGTGACCAAAGGCAAGTCACTAAACCTCTCTGAGTGCGTGCCAAGGCACAGTTGTGTGGATTCTCTGGGATACCTTCTGCAAGGCCAGTGCCTGGCCCATGGAGGTGCTCAACAAGTTGTAACAGCTGTGGATGGCTATTTGCGTTCTCTGCGCTCAGCCCCTCCTGCGCTCCATGGTCTGCTGTCTACACCGCCCTCAGCACCCAGCATGAGCTGTCCTCCTTTCCAGCCCACTCATCCTTCAGCCCTGCCAGGAATTCTGAGCCACTTCCTAGGTGAGGAGGACCTCCTGTTAGGGCTGAGTCTCTCTCTTCTACCCGAATCACCTCCTCTGGATTCTAGAATAACATGGAACCAAGCTCTGCAGTTTCCAGTTCTCAGTTTCTTCATCCATAAAATAGGCAGAGTGGCCTCCAGGCCTTAGTTAGATCTGTGCTCCAAGTATGCAGAAGGCCAGAAGAGCCGCGTGCCCTGGGAATGTAGATGTGGGGGCTAGGTCTCCTGTCATGAGCACCACCACTAGTGCCCTCCTCCTGTGAGGGCCAGAGAGGCCAAGGGACAGTGGGCTGAGCAGGAAGCAGGTGGACGGAGGCTGGTCTCCTGCACCTGCCATCTTATTCCAAGGTGGTCAGTGGACAAGAGCTGGTCTGAGTCCTTGCTTATGCCAACTCTGTCCTTGTCTTGGTGTCCCCTTGGCTTTGCTCATGGCCGACAGGGTTCTCTGGGAGAAGGGCCTACTGCAGGGCTCAGAGGCCCTGTGGGAGATCAGGAGCCGCCTGGTTTGCCTGTGCTCTGTATTACTAGCTGCTTTTTCACCTCCTATCTCTGGTAAAACCCGTCTGGATGCTCTCGGCTCTTTTTTCGTGGCGTTCCACAGTTATCTCTCTCCCTGGAAGGCTGGATGCTGTGTGGCGCAGTACACCAGACTTGATATAATGAGTATAATCCGTGTCTTAATCCAGTGCTCCTCTCTGGGGATGCCGGGTACCAGGTGGACTTTATCTCAGCCCTTCTCCCTGGCATCCGAGGGAAGGTCACAGGGCAGGAGGAGCATCTTCCACTTCACAAAGGGGAAAACCATGGTGGACCGAAGATCTCCCCTGCCTGGTGCCCAGAACTTCCCTTTGCTCTAGTTTCACTGCTCTACCCAAGACCTGCTGCAAGCCTACCAGCTTGTCCCATGCCCCTAACTTCAGTTCCCAGGCCTCAGATTCTCAGGTCCCCCTTCTACCCGGCTTCCAGCTGACTTTCCACAAGCACCCTGACTTCAGGTGGCTTCTGATGGGTCTCTTTCTTCTATTTGTCCAGTCATACATGCCTTCAGGTATCTGGTCACACGACCCTCCTAGATCTAAGGACCATGGAATAAGGGATGCCACATTGTCCCGGGGGCTTCTTATTACTTTGGACCTGAGTTCTGAACTGGGAGTAAGGAGATCACCATCGTAGAAAGTTTTGAGATCACAAGTCAGATGTGCATCAAAGCAGTGCTCATGTTTCCATGCCTGCTCTAAACACCTGCTGTCTGCATGTGTCCAGTGGCTCCATGTAGCATCCAGGCCACCTCTGTCCCCACACCCTGGCACGAGGTCGTTTTAGGATCCCGGTCTTTCCACCAGAAGCAGTGCTGCCCAGAGTATGGCTTGACCCAGCATGCGCACAGTGCTGCCCCAGCCTTTCTCCCGACAGTTCCTTTTGTCTGGGCAGTCATTTTCTCATCATCTCGTCCTGTTGGAATCCTGCCATCCTTCAAGGCCTACCGGCAATGCTACTTCCTCCAGGCAGTTTCTCACAGGTGCCATCCTGTCTCTGCCTGCCAAGGCCCTGTGATGTCCCTTGCTGACAGCACTCACCAGTCTTGTGGTGTGTCAGAGGTGGTAGCATCCTAAGCATTTTGCCTGTGCTTGGTACATAGAAGGTGTGGGAAATTCGTGCAGGGGCTTGGGTCACCCCGTGTGGGGAGAACTCATCCTTGCACGTGGTGGGTGTTTGCCCAAGCTTGCATCGGGCACCATGTTGGGGATGGAACAGGAAACAGACAAAGTGCTCGCCCTTATAGATCTCATAGGTGAAGTGAGGACAGACAAGAGAACAGGCAGTTGCTGGGGACAGAGTATGTCTTGACAGAGCTCCAGAATGAGTAGATCTGTAGTGACATTGAGAGGTGGTATCAACCAGGGCCACCATGGAAGGCACATTCTGAAGCGTGGTTATATCGTAGTCCAGAGCTCCAGGCATCGACTCTCTTTAGGAAAAGTAGTAGGACATGAATTGGATGGCAGCAGGGCCAGGGCCAGGTCATGGGGGCTGGACTTTTGACAATGAGTAGCAGTGTTAGTTATCCTGCTTAACTGTGTAACAAATCACCCCACAGTGGAGTGGTGTGATGACCTTTCCCTCTGCTTCCTGTCTGCTGGCTGGCAGTTGGGCACAGTGGAGAGGTCTAATTCTGCTCTAGGTGCAGCTGGCATACTCAGAAGTTAGTGCTGGAACCTGCTTGTGTGTTCAGGCTGCCTTAAGCTGGTATCCCACAGTACCTGAAGAAGTGGCCTTGGCCTAGGCCCAAGGCTTTGGTCCTCCGGAAAGGCCTCAGATCTCATTGGGTCTGAGACTCCTGCTGTATCTTTCCGACTGTCTTAACTTGATTTGTTCTTGGAAATCCTGGAAAACTACACCCGTGAGCTCAAGACTTTCTCCAGGAAGGGGAAAACATCTCACGCTTGCTTCCATATTACTGGTGTCTCATTTACTTTCTCATTGCTGAGACAGAATACCCAACATCTTTCTACTGGAAAGGAAAGATTTAATTTAGCCTACATTTTCAGAAAGTCACAGTCCATTCACAGGTGGCTAGCAACTGTGGAAACACGGCAGGGCCGGAGCCAGAGAAAAGCTCTTCACAGCTTGCTAGAACAGAAAATCAAATATGGGAGAAAGGGCAGACCCAGAACACACCCCTCTAGGTCCAGTCCCAGAAATCTACCCCTTCCACCCAGGCCCCACCTCCCAACAGTGCACAGTACCCGCAGGTAACCCACAACATCGAAATAAATACATGAGGCTCTTGAGGGGACATGTCAAACCCAAACTATAACACCTGGGATGCTAAAGGTGCTCTATATATGTTTGTGGAATTGCAAACTAGTGGGGACAGACTGGCGTACCCACTCCCTGGCTTGGTTATTTGTCTTGGTTTTGATGAATATACCCTTTTAATACTACATTTTACCTGCCTGCTTGCTGAGCTTGTTTGAGTCAAATACTCATACCAATCTTGAGCCCTCTTTTCCTGCCAAGTGCTTCCATTCCTGTCCCCTTCAGATCAGATTAGCAGCTAGAAGGACCTTGGTCAGGTTTAAATCAGACCATGTCCCTACCCTAAAACCTGTCAATGGCTTCCACACTTGGGCCTGCTGTCTGCTACTCCCTGTATGATGCGGCCCTGCCTCCTTTGCTAACCCCTCCTCCAAACTCCCTTCTGTATTTCAGAGACAACAGCTTCCTTTTCTCGCAGGTGTTGGGGTCTTTGGGGTCTTTGGCTGCTGTTGGCCCACTAGCGATCAGGGATCGGCGCCGTCTGGAGGAACAGGGTCTCGAGCAACCATGGGTACGAGGGAAGAACATCTGGGAGATGGCATCAGGGTACAGCTGGTGTATTGTCTGGGGCGGGGGGTTGGGCTTATAAGCGGTGGGTAGGGGGAGGGTCAGCCACGGTTGTAGGATGCCTGTTATTTTCTGACTGGGGAAGCTTGGAGACTGAAAGTCACCTCATTAGCATAGCGGGAACTTAAGAAGCCCAATCACGTGATTTCTGGTAAAAAAAAAAAACGGTCTTAGGGCAGGGGAAATCGAAATTTAGGCAGAGTGACGAACTGAAACCTGAGCTGTGGGCATCCTGGGCCTGGAACAGGAGGGAGTGGCCCCACTCCTGCGGGTCTGAAGAGGAGATGAGATTATCAGGGCCAGGGGCGCCTTCTACCTTCCCTTACCCGGGCCAGTCAGGGTCCTGCACCCAGGCACCCTGAGCTCCTTCCTATCTCAGTCTTTGCTTTTGCTGTTCCCTCTGCCTGGAACACTCATCCTTCACCTCCTTGGGTGGCTGCTCCCACCGAGATCTCAGCTCCATGCCAAACTGCCCTGATCCCCTACCTTATGCAACACCCTCACCCCAGCACGCTTCATCTGCAGCATACTTTCAATTTCCCCATAGTGGGCATCTGAAATAATCTTGTTTCTTTATGTGTTTACCTCAACGTCACTGGTTTCTTTTGTCAGAATGCTCAGGGAAGGGTCTTGTCTGTTCATTCCAAGATAAATAACCAGAGTAAGATCTGACTTGCAAATATTTGTTGAGAGATTCAGTGAATGTGTAGAACTCCATTGCACTGGTGGAAAAAATCTTGGCACAAGCCGCCTTCTGGTGTAGGAGTCCATGGCCAGCAGGGTCTGGCTGCATTCCCCTTCCTGGCTAGTGGCCTCATCCTTCCCCTCCCGCCTACAGAGCAGCCCCAGAGCCGCGACACGGACTGGGCAGGGTTGACTGAGCTGGTGCATGTAAGCAGTGAGACACAGAAGTGTTCCAAGAAGCAGGAGCAATCCTGGCCCAGAGGGAGGATTCAGCTCCTGCTTTTAGGGGGAGGAAGGAAGCAGGCAGTTGTCTCTGCCAGCCCGCGTGCCACGGGAGGGAGCTCTCCTTGGGGTTGTTGATGGATCTGAGGCAGAACTGCAGATTACGCTCCTTGCAGGCTTCCTTCCGCCCAGTGCAGAGCCGCTGGCCCCAGGAGGAACGCTGCTCGCCAAGGAGCGGCTGGCTCAATCACTCCTCTGCTCTCTCCCACCCCCGATTTATTGTGCTGCCCTTGAGCGGGAGTCTCTGGCGGAGATCTATGGGCCTGCTTATCTGCCGGGAGTGGGCCCTCCCGTGCCTGTGAGCTGCCACCGGGGTGGCACCACGCGGGAGGAGGAGATCTACGGCCCCTCTTTGGCCAGAATTCCCCCAGCCTTGTGCTGATCTGGCCGACAACCACTTAGTAGAGAGAGGAGGGCCTGGACTTGTCTGGTCCCCGTGCAGCAGTAACACTTGGTGACTGAGAAGGAGAGCTGGGCAGCTGGTGAGGCCATCTGAATGGCTGGACATTTTCAGGCATCAACTGCCCCCTCTTCAGAATTGTTGACTCCCAGGAAGTCAAGCGATGAACCAGGCCTAGAACTCCAGAGCTCCTGCCTGGAGGTTCCCATCTGCACAATGCGTCTCTGTGCATTTATCATTAATTCATTCATTCATCAAACAGATACTCCCATGCCAGGTACTGTTCTAAATGCTGTGGATGACAACAAACAGGCCAGATTCTGCCTTGAACATCAAGCAGTACGGAGGGATCTCACTTGCGCTGTCCGTCCAAGTGCCAGGCCAGGCACTTGTCACTCACTCATCTCCCTTAGTCTCCTTAGCAGCTTACAGAAGTGAGCACCATTAAGATTTTTTTTTTTTTTTTTTTTTTTTTTTTTACAGAGGGGAACCTGAGACCCCCGAGAGAGAAGGGAGCTAGGCTGACCGAGCACTGTGTACACGCATGATGCCTGCTGTATAATTTTATATCAACTCTAAGAGGTGGACTTTGTTGCCAGCTTTTAGAGATGGGAACTTGGGTCTCCATGTGGAGACAAAAAGGGCGGGGAAGAGAGAATGGGGACCATGTTCGCTAATCTCCTTTGAAGCACTAGGCACCCAGGTGCAAATTATCATCACAGTGAGATGGGGAGTTGGTGGCCACCGTCATGGGTGTGGTGACAGCAGGCTAGGGTGGAGCCAAGGCCTAATGTTCCTGCATCTCACAGCCTGGCTAGGCCAGATGCTTCTTCAGGACCATGCTGGAACCACTTTCTACTTCTATGCCAGCTGGTGACAGAGGAACAGTGGCCTTCCTTTTTCAAGATCGGAGATCAGGACCCCTTTTCCTGCCTACCCCCGTTACCTCCTCGTCCTTGCTTCTGTCCATCAACTGAAGCGAGTAGGAGAGCATCAGAAGGAGAACAGCCCCTCCGGGCCTCCTTGTCCACACCCCTTGCTGAGCATGGGAACTGAGGTCCCCCGGGAGGGAGCGCCTTGCTTAAGCCACTTGGCTTACCGGTAGCTGAGCCGGAATGAAGGCTGGAGGCCTAGTTTTCTAGGCAGGGATCTTTTCGCAACAGCAGACAAAGGAGGAGGAAGTAGCTAAACACAAAAGCTTTAGAGGTACCCAAGTCTAGGTTGGCTATGTGAACTGGGCAAGTGTCTCAATTTCTCTGTTTTCTCATTGGTTCTATGTAAATCAGGACTGTCCTGAGGCCCAAGTGTACCTATGAAGAGTTAATGAGGCGCACCGTTAACATAACTGCTGTTGTCGGAGCCTCATCCTTCCAACAGGTGGGAGTGGGCTGGGGGAGGCGAGGAGCCACTGAGTAAAAGGAGGGATACTGAGTCAGAGTGCCTCTTCCCAGGGCAGCAGGCTTTGGGTTAGGGACCTGGACATTTTTGGCGGTGCTGAGTTCCTAGGAAGACCAGAGACAGGACCCAGATGACCCCATGTCATCTTCCCAATGACCCTATGCGTTAAGTGGAATTATCTCCATTTTACAGATAAACAAGCAATTTAAGATTTAGAAAACTGGAGCAACTTATTCCCATTTCCAGCTTGGTGAGAGATGGACAGGATTTCAATCCTGATCTCTGGTTCTTCCTGCTCCTCCAGTGGTTCCTGAGACCTGCCTCTCTTCTGGGGGAGGGGTGGTGCCTGTACTTGAGGGCAGGAGTTGAGGAGACTGAACCCCCTGGCTGGCCTGGAGGATCCCCATCTCTGGGCTCCGCTAGATCTGGCTTCACCCAACAGGGGCAGCCAGCAGCCTGGTTCTCCAACCACTGTGGTGTCCCCCCAGGTTCCCTTTTGTTTCCATGGAGACAGGGACTGTAGCACCCTCAGTTGGTATAGAGGAGAAGACTCCCCTCCTTTCTCTGTCCTTGTCTGCTCAGCTCATGTTCTGAACTTAGGCTGGCTCAGGGGCTTTTAACTTGTGGATAACACAAGAAAAGACAGTATAACGTTTCATAGTAAATTACTTTAATTTTGATGATGCCCTGTGCCCTGTTTCCTTGACAAAGTAACTCTATTTAATTTATAAGTAGAACCTTCTTTGCTGGCTGTTTAGTTCTCCACCCCGCACCTTCCTCCATCCCTCATGCCCTACCCCTTCCCTACTTCCTGCCACTGAGCGCCTTGATTACAGCCTCAGAGTTGGCCAGGAACCACGGGATGGCCTTGGATCCCCCAAGAGGAGGCCCTGGGCCCAAGGCACACTTTGTTTCAGGTAATCTGGTTTAGCCCTTCCATTTCCTGGTGGGTGTCTGCCATCACCTGCCAATCTTACCATCCACTGGACTTGGATACAGGCAGTGGCTGGCAACCCAGAGGCAGGATGAGATTCTGGTATCCTCTCAGCCTCCACGGAAACTGGCAAAGTATTCAGGTGAGCAGGAGACTCCGCCCACTGGTGGGGCTCCCCCTCAAACAATGAGTAGAAGCTGACAGCTAACCCCAGAGCTCAACATCAGGCCTGCAAAGGCTCCAACTCACCTGCCATCATGCCAAAGAAAAGTGGGGGTCCCTGCCGACCTGCCCTTCATGTTGTCCTTGGGGGTCCCCTATCCTATGTTTTTTGTTCTCAAAGCTGATTTTTGGGGTGGGGCTAGAAGTCCCCTCTGAGGCCATCTTTAAGCGCTCAGTAAGTTGATTTGCATAAAAAGCCCAGGTCGAGGGATTGTACCTCTGAATAAGGTACTAGTACCCCCTCTGTTCTCTCCCCCCACCTCAGGACTAGCCCTGTTTACTAAGCTGCAGGTGAGGAGTGGTAACCGTGTTCCTTCAAGTCTTCAATGGCCCTACATCCCCTGGAGTCTGTTAGAAATGCAGGTGCTCGGGCCCACCCAGACTCACTACACAGAGTCTGCTGGAGGATGAGTGGCCCAAGTAAACACAGGCACAGCGGGGTGAATGGCCACGCCAGGCGATGCTGCTGGAAAGCACTGGGACTCGGCACCACCTTTCTAAAGCCAGAGGACTCTGAGGATGAGCGTTCCAACAGGAAGAAGGGAAGGTGGCAGTGGAGAGCAGAGCAGTCTTGGGTCTGACCTGGGAGACTACAGGAGCTGTCAGCCGGGAATAGGAGTGCTCTTTGGAGTCTGTCCCTGGGGGCTCATCTCCCTAGTAGGTCCTGCATTGCAAGAGAAAGATAGGCTAGAGGTATTTGGGGTCTGGGGTTGAGGCATGTCTTTGGGTATTTTCTTGAGGGCCCTGACAACAGCTTTCCTGACCTCATACCTGAATTATCAGGCCTAGAGAGCTTGGGGTCGAAGGCCAGGGAGTTGGGGGGTAGGGTTGGAGACTGGTTCTGGAGGTGTGGACCACTCAGAGATGGACGGGGATGATGGGAAGAGCCTTGGCACAGGAAGTTGGTGCTTGTACCCTGAATCATCTCTTCTAGAGTGAAACAGATGCAACTTCTTTATCTGGGTCTTAAGGGCTTGGTTACCATTTCCTGTGCCACCTTGAGGTGCCTCTGTGGATAGGATTCTTTGCGTCACTGCTCTGCCCAAGATAGAGCACTAAGAATGGACTGCCACCATGGATACTGCCCGATGAAGCAGCCAGACTCTCCCCTCCCTGGGTCCAGGCCCTGTACATCTAGTAATGCAACCCAACTGAGAGTATTGGCATTAAGCTGAGTGGAAGGAGCAATGACACTCTGGTCTATCTGTCCCAAGGCCGAGGTCCTTCTCAAGCCCCTCCCAACTTGCCTCATTTCTACCCCTCCCAGAGCGTGCTCACAGCTGATGGTACCTTTTCTTTGGAACAACTACCAAGATAGATGACATTTATTGTCCCTATTTCACAAACGGAAAGATAGTGGCCAGTAAAGGTCAAATGATTTACCCAAATGTCAGAGAGCAAGGCTCAGGACTGGGGCCATAACTTGGAGTTCTTGGCCTACAACTCCTTCTATTTTAAGAGTCCAAGGGCTTCGCCCCACTCTGCCTCAGTACAATGACTGAATCAAGTGGTGTTATACCACTGAGCTGCATTCCCAGCCCCTCTTTATTCTGAGAGACAGGATCTTGCTAAATTGCCCACACTGGTTTTGAAATTGTGATCTTCCTGCCTCAGCCTCTGGGATACTTGGATTACACCTGTGCAACACTGTGCCCAGCCCCAAAGACATTTTCTAGAATGGGGGATTCTGGGCTCTGGATGTGAGCCTGGTGTACCTGGTACTGGGCGCTAGGGCTGGCATCTGCTAGCAATTAGGAGTTGCTCGGTAAGCCTGTGTCTGATAGCCCACTTTGTTCCAGCATTCTCAGGTAAAGGACAACATTGTACGTGTGCCAGCCCCCTGCCCAGGCTGCCTGGCTCCCAGGGCCTGTAGAGGAGGCCTTTAGCCCCGAGTAAGTGGACACCTTGCTGATGTCCTGCATCTCTTCTGTAGCCTACCCGGTTCTGGCAGCCTCTCCTCCTCTTGCTGGGTCTGATACCCATCCCTCTGGCCTCTTCCTGGCCCAGACCCAGATGGCCTATGCTGCTGGCTGTCCAAGGTGGCACTGGATCATGGGATGGGGCTGCTCTGGGCCCCCTTCCAGCCCCACTGCTGTTCTGTGGTCAGTCTGCTTTTCAATGTGGGACAGCAGCGGGAAACGGAAGGTGCTCTGGCCTGCAGCCTCTGCTCCTTATGTGGGGACGGCCTTGCTCAGGATGGGTGTGTGCCCCGTCGCAAGCCTGTGTAAACTTCTGTTCTGCCTTTGCTTCCTGCCAGCTGTGCGGCCTGGGACAAGCTGCTTGATTTTTCTGAGCCTCCATTATTTTCCTCTTTTAGATGTTTGTGAGTTTGGGGCTAACACCCACAGTGCTTAGAAAAAGCTTGACAAACATTGGCTATCACTATTCTCTCAGCCTCAGTTTCTCCATTTGTACTTTGTTGCTAGTGTTCACAGTCCAGAACTGGAGCTCTGGGCAGTCATGACGTCTGCGATTTCTCTCGCTTTGTGGGAATCTTAGTGCAGGTAATGTGGAAGATTAATCAACAAATGAATAAAAGAATAAATACTGCTTTTCATGTGTGCAGCCAGGGGTCATTGTTAAAAGTACTTTCTCTTGCAGTCTTGAGCTGGGGAGCCTCCCGCAGGCCCCCACAGCGAGCAGCCTGTGGATCATGGCTGCCTTTTCCCCATGAGGAACCGGGCTGGGAAGACAAAGGGACACGCCCAAGGTCACGCAGTTATCTGATTTGATGGAGAAGACGTGGAAAAGAAACTGAAAGAGAAAGGAAGGCTGGTGGAGGTGGGGGTCTAGGTGACAGAGAAAAAATAAGAAAAGAGAGACATTTGGCCAGGCCACCCTGGGAGCTTTGGGATTTCTCCTTTCTCTGCAGGGTTCCTCCAATAGCTGACTTCTGGGTAGCTTATTCCTTCTTTTGAGTCTGGGTCAAGGACAAAGTTTCAGCCTAGACTTTGTCTAGGTATTAGCAAATTCGTGGGAGGGGTGTTATAGGAACCTGGTGCTCAACATTTGGGAAACTGGTACCTAGTCTTAAGCACTACACTTAGAGATGGGCTTTGCCAGACTGGAAATGGGCACCGAACCCTGAACCACCTGGGGCTAGGTGAAGCAACTGGGCTAGGGAAAAGGCTGGGGAGCATCTGTGTTGTCTTCCCATATTCAAAAGCAATTGGATGGGCCAGAGGCCCAAGGGGGCAGACACAGGCAGATGGGCAGAAGGTACTTGTTGAACATTTTGTAGCAACAGGGGAAGGACTGCTTAGTTTTACTGTGAAATAGTCCTTGGCTCCCACTGTCCCGTGTCCAGGTACACTGAGTGTGTTCTCCCTGTCTACCTGGCCCAGCCAGCCTCTATGAGAATCTTGTTACTCTTCTTGGAGACGGACAACATGTTGTGGGCTGGGCCTTGCAAGGGGACCCTGCCAGGTGACTGCTGAGGTCCCTCTATCTCTGAAGCCTGGCAAGGTTCTGGGAAGGGAAGGCTCCAAGGAGCCAGCAGCAGATGTCTTTCCTTTGTTTCTTTGTCCCATGTCCAATCGCTCCCAATGGTGTGGGACATTGAACCCAGGGCCTCATGAATAGTAGGCAGGTGCTCTACTACAGAGATGTGCCCCTAGCCCCAGTGTTTGCTTTCGAAGACAGCTTCAATGGGTGCAGAACGAAAACCTTCCCGGGGGTGGGGAGGTACTCAGTGGTAGAGCACTTGCTTGGCATGCACGGGGCCCTGGATTCAATCTCCAGCCACAGAAGATGAAACAAACAAACTCTCTTCGATCTAGTGTAGCTGGGGCGTTGAAAAGAGCCAGCTTGCTAGGAAGGAGGCTAATGGTGGGCCAGGTATCTTGAGCGTGATGAAGTAGGGTGCTAGGATGCTGAACAGGATGGAGCAAGGAGACACGTGTGCTCTGGTGCTCTCTCCAGGTTCCCGCCAACCTAGCTGGAATGAAAGCAGGTGATTGTCATGATGGTGATGGTAGATGCTGAGGAGTGTCAGTACCTCCTGGGAGGCCACGTGGGCTGGGGGTAGGGATTCATCTGTGTGTGTGAGAGAGAGAGAGAGAGAGAGAGAGAGAGAGAGAGAGAGAGAGAGAGGCTTAAAACATCCCAGCTTGTCAGCAGTAATCTGCTCCTGCCTCTCTCTGCTGGGGTCCAGGCTGCCTCGAAGGGAGATAATTTACCTCTAAGAGGCTTTGTGGCTCCCACTGCTGCCGTCCTTGGGGCTGGATCTCAGGTGCTCAAGGCCTTAACTTAGTACTCTTCAGTGCCATCATTTGCCCCTATCCACCACCCAGTTTCCACAGGGCCGGTAACCTTCAGAAAGGCCCCTTTTCTCCATCTGGGTCTGATTTTCTGTCTCTCCCTCGTTTGTCCCCATCTTCTCACCCTGTTGTTATTTATTGCTCTGGGCTCCCTACTTCCCCTCCCCTCTCTCACCTGTGAGGCAGTGAGGCTATCCAGAGGCAGGAGTGGGGTGAGGGGGCGAGGCAGGGGAGCTGGGGGGCTATGCCAGGGGCTCAGGGCTGCTGTCCCTACCCCCCCTTTCCTCCACTAGCCCTGACTTAACATTAGCAAGTGTAAATAAGGAATATGAGGAATAATATGACTTTTAGATAAACAACAAGTATAGTTCTGGCGTGTCTCAAGCAAGATTTGGGATATGCTTATACTAAAAATTGCTGCATGCAGATGAGCCTGTGTCCTGTTTTCCACCCAGCAGGCCTGGTCTAGGCTGTTCCTTCTTCCTGCCTCTGGGAGAGAACTCAAGTGTCTGCCTGGCTCAAGGGCGCAGTCCCAAGTCCTAGCTCCAACCACTTAGGAGGAGGAGAAATAGTCCCACCTCCTAGGAATGAGGGAATTGATAACAGATGGCCTTCAGGAGGTCACAGGGTGGTGGGGCCAGGAGTCAGCGATTATTGCCGTCCTTGTCTGAGGTAGACTTGTGCGTGGAGCACACAGACGCCCCGTTGAAGATGATGAGGCTGGGCTCAGAGGGGCCGCCTGCCTGGCCCAGCTCTCCAGCACTGATGCCTATACTGTGGCCAACCCAGGGGTGGATTTCTGGAAGCAGCTGGATTAGCTGCTGCATTCACCTGGGAAGGGCGGGAGTAGAAGACAAGGCTGAGGTGGGGGAGGACCTTCCTGGGAGACAGTCTGCTATTTCTGCCCTGCCGGTTCCCCCTCCTAGGCTGGCTCCTAACTCTGCTGTTTGCTGCAGCCCCATGCCCTTGGGAACAGCTTTGGAGTGCATCCTGGTAAAATCTTTCGTATCTGCCACCGGGTTAATATCAAGCTGAGAGCAGGCAGGTCAGGAGGCTGCAGGTGGGAGCTCATGAGCACGACCCTGGGGGGCAGCTCTCTTCAGCTTGGGCTGCACTGAACAGCACCTCCCTCTGGCATCTCTGACGAGCCCAGAGATGGCACAGTGCTCAGAGTGACGCAGGTGAGAATTTGCTCCATGTGGAGCTGGTGTCCCATCCTGGCCACTAGGTGTAGTGGGCTTTGACATGCTGGGTATGGGTGTAGTAGAATCTGAACCCTGAGCCGTTTGAGGCAGAACTGGAAGAACCGGGCTTGGGGAGGAAGTGGCTGGAGAATTTCTGCACAGCCTTAACACAGTCGTAAGACGCTGGATGAGCTCCAGAGGTCCCCCGGGGACAGAGACACAGGCCTGATGGGTGGGAAGTATCAGAAACAAAGCCACAGGCTCTCATTTGCTCAGAAGTAGGGGAGCAGCTATGATTCTGGTCCTGTGCTTCTGCGTGCCTCTGTGTAAGTGGCTTGGCCCCTGAACCTCATGGTCTCAGTTTATGCCTGATTCTTTCCAGTACGGAGTCTAGGAACTTGTGGTCTGTTGACTTCACAATGTACCAGCTTAGGCCAGAAATCATGCCTCCTTCAGCTTTGTGCTTACGCTGGCCTCCGTCTTGCTTAATAAGGATGTGTGGGGGCATAAAGTAGAGAGAAATGCATTATTCAAGGCACAGCTCCCAAGTCTCCTCCACGAAGCCTTCCAGGTTGTTCTTGACTAAGAGTACTTCTTTCCTATTTTGCTACTCAATAAACTCAGGCTTTGATTGGTCTGCGTTTCCTTTGAGTGGGACAATCAAGATCTTATTCATCACCTCTGACAGATAAGCCTATCCTCATCACTGCTGTGGTTCCCAGCTGCCACCAGACTGAGCTCCCCGCTTTCCTAGGTATGGGGATCTTCTCCTTGCCTGTAATTCCATTTCTCCCATTTGCGTCCTAACTGTGTTCACTCATCCTTTAAGACCCAGCTCGAATGTGTCCCTAACAGCTTCTGCATCTCCCCTATGCTCCTCCACCCACAAACGCCATCACCCACTTGCCTCAGTTACTTCTTTCTTGATGTCCCAAGGGAGGGAAGGATGCTGTCTGTGTTACCCACAGCACCGGCACTGTGCTGCAGTGGGGTACCCATCTCCTTGACACCTCTCCAAGGAGGTGGCTCTTCCAGGACGGGGAAGATGCCGTCCAGACCCACGTCCATGCTCCCAGCCCCCAAACCTATGTGAAGTGCCCACGGCTCCTCTGAATCGTCCTTGGCTTAGCTTGGATCCCTCTTCCCCGCCAGCCTACCTCAGGAGTCTCTGTGTCCTTCCTCAGAAGATCCTGATTATTTGCTTCATGGAACTCCATGAGCTGAAGTCTCAATATGAATTTATTGTTGCTGCCTGTGTTTTCTGTCTTACCGCTGGAACAGAAGCAGTGATGACTTGCTAAATGCTACATCACTAGCATGGTCAACAGAGTCTGCACACAGGGGTTTGTTTAGTGAATGGGTGAACATCTGTACTCAGAAGACATGGGTTGCTTTGCCAAGTCAGTACTTGGGCCTGTCCTTCTGGTGTGACAGCCCTTAGGGGACAACCCTTCTCCTTTTTCTCTCCTGTTGTGTTGCTGGGTGAGTCTGACCGCGTTTTAGGCACAAAGCCAGATTCCCAACCTCTGCCTGGCTCATCAGAGCCTTCCTTGTCTCCAATGGGAATGGGCACGGGGCCATGGTGTTTCACAGAGACCCAAACCTGGGGCATTTGCTGCCAGGGATGTAAGGCTGCTGCTGCCAGCGGGAAAGTCTGCTTGGGGATAATGCCACGCAGAAGGAAGCTGATTAAGAGATGGCGGGAGACAGATTCCTGACAACGTCATTGATGCACCTAGATACAGATTCCCCTGAAGCTTCCCTTAGACTTATGGGTGACACAGCTGGTAAGATAGCTTTCTATTTAGGTCAGTTTGAATTGCAATTTCATATTACAACTAAATTGTCCTCATTCAAATAGATTAGAAAAGTGTCCTAAACACTCTTTATGTTCTATCTAGCCTCTGATAGGGCCTAGAACACAGTAGGTATACACCAATAAACATTTTGAAGGAATTAATGACCGGAAGGGGATGAATAGAGCCCTCTGGCACCCTTGCTTCGTTCTCTCTCTACTGTTGTACTAAGGATTGAACCCAGAACGTTTGCACTGAGCTACAGCCTCAGCCCTCCTTTTACTATTTATTTATTTAACATTTTTGAGACAGAGTCTTTTTAAGTTGCTAAGTTGCCCAGGCTGTGCTCAGACTCGCAATCCTCCTGCCTCAGCCTTCCCAAGTACAGATATTTTTTCCTTTCTCTATTCAGGTAAATGTTCAGTGTGTAAGCGGGGAGAAGTAGTTGGTCCCGATGGATGAGATGGGCTCCTCTCCTGCCCCTTCTGCTCTAGTAACCACCTGTTAACAGGCCAGTGACTCTCACTCCCACAGCCTTCAAAGCTCCCGAGTTCACATCTCAGTTAATAATTGCTACGTTTTACAATTTATTATTCACCATAGGTCCACATCCTAAGTTTCAAAATAACCCGGGGAGAACGTGAGCCCTAACACCCGAGAGCACAGGAGTCGGCCATGCGAGGGCTCGTGCTGTCCCTCACCCACTCTGGTGCTCACTCAGGCCGTTCAGTCTCACGTCATTCTCTAGGGCCCTATTACCGTACTATGCAGGGCACTGGGAAGCAGGAGGCGACATTCTGAAAAAAGCAATGATGGGCAGGAGGCTCCTGTCTCCTCTGTTCTCCAGCCAGCCCTTCAACGGAAGTTTTCATCATCAAAAATTTCTAATACATATAAAAGTCGAGACAAGAAGAGAATGACCCACCACACCCTCATCAATACGTTCCCGACTAGCAGCGTTTCAGCTCTCTACCCACCCACTTTCTCCTTTTTACAACTGATTGCTTTTCTCCTTTTGCACATTGCTGGTCATTATCAAAACCATTAAGGTCTATGTATTTTGATTAATTGACATGACTTCTTATTTTGATGAAGGGAACTAGAAATTGAACCCAGGGCCTTCACATGGAGAGGTATGTCCCTAGCCCCATTAATTTATTTTTTAAAATTTGAAACAGGGTCGTGCTAAGTCAATAGGTTGCCTTGGTTGGGCTTGAGTTTTGCGATCTTTCTGCCTCAGCTTCCCAGAGAGCTTATGTGCCACCGTGCCTGCCTGCCTTTGATGTGACTCTTAAGTCTCCTGCTATCTATAGTTTCCACTTCCAATCTTGAGTTTTTCCCCTTTGGGTCCTTGGCCACATAGATTTTCTACAATCTGATTTTGAGGAGTGCCTTGGTGCCACTTAAAGGGTTCCTCTGTCCCTAAACACCCTGTAAAGAGGCAGTTAGATAATCTGGATTCATGATCAGATTAAGGTTAGACTTGCCATTGCCACAGCCACCACTGGGCTGGTGGTGCGTTCTTCCATCAGGAGGTATCAATGTCTTTTTTTCTGATCTAACTCTCCTAATCCATTAGCTGTCGTACAATGACAATGCAGTTATTCATCCTTCATTTATCATCTATTATTTATCATTATTATTTATTTATCATTTATTAGCACTATAATACTTTTATATAAATTTCTTCTCAAACAATATTTGGCTATCTAATGATATCATTTGTACAGGATAGACAAGATAAATGTTTGATTCTATTTATTTGCAAGTTTTCAAAATAATGAGATGGTTCCTTAGCATCCTCTGGAGACCACCAGCTAAGTTCATTTTATTTTTAAAGTATTATAATAAACTCACAGATTTAAACATATTGCTGCATGTTAATGCAAGATAATTATTGTCCTTGTGGATGCTTAAACCATACCATCTCTGAGCAGTGAAAGCCTTGAATAAGTTGGCTTCCTTGTCCTTTTGGTATAAACCTTGAAATCTTTTCTAGTGTTTCATAGTTTCCTTGTTTCTGGCTTAAAAATATTTTGGTTTCTCTTGTCCTTTCTTATTCCCTGGTTTTACAATGAGCTCTTTTCTCCAAGGATACTTGGTTTCTCTTGACACATGCCTGTTCCACAGGTTAACTTTGAAGGAAACAGTTCTGATGACTTTTTTCGTGAGACAGAAAGGCCAAAAGTTTTCTTGGAGGTCATGTTGCTTAACACAGGTAAGTGCCTTTCTCTGGCATAAATCTGGAAAATTCTACCGACTCAGAGTTATACCATTATTGTATTTGCAAAAAGCAATGGGCAAGAGATGATAGTTTTTAGGAAACTGTTGCTTTCCTTACTGAAGAAAAGTTCTCACCTTTGTAAACAGGGGAGTATGAGAAAGCATGATTTTGGAGCTGGGTGATCATGGAGATTCTCAGACATGCGGGGACTCAGAGCAGGACTTGCTGTGTGAGGGCATGTGCTGAGTTACAGGCTGCACACACTTCCCTTGGGGAGGCTGAGCTGTACCACACCCTTGTTAGAATACTGCTTCTGATACTAGCACCCAGCCGGCTAGCACTTCCTGCCTGAGGAATGGAGGTACTGAGCTGTTTTAGATGCACTTGAAGATGAAATGAAATGACCACACAGAGACAGGGCCAACCTGTGCTGCTCAGGGTGGGCTATTTTCTTTTGTTCTCCTCATTCACGCTGATAGCTCTGTTGCTCCCAGATTTTTTCATTGGGTTATTTCCCAAAATTGTACGCATGTATCAAAAGACCTGCTACTTCTCTCAGGGGATCTGTGTGTGTGAGTGTGTGTGTGTGTGTGTGTGTGTGTGTGATGGGATATTCAGCAGAGAGGTTGGAATTTATTCTCACTGGGGCCATGGGTTGGTCTGAGATTTCCTAGACTCCCCACCACCGATGAAGGCAATGGACTTCGTGATGCCGACGACAGTAACTAGAGATGATTCTGACTGGCACTGCCTGTGTGCCAGCTCTGTTCTAAGTGTGATGTGTGCTTTTTCTTCACTCAAGCTGCCATCATCTCTCTTCCAGGTTGTATAATAACTTTCTAAGTAGGATTTTTGACTGCCTTAAGGCTCCTGCAATCTATTCTTCACAAACTGCCCAGCAGGGTCCTTTTAAAACAGACGTCCATAACTGGGCCTGGTGGTGCAGGTCTTTAATACCAGTACTCTGATAGGCTGAGTAGGAGGATTTCAAGTTTGAATGCAGCCTGGGCAACCTAGCAACTTAATTAGATGATGGAAAAAAAAAGAGCTGGGGATGTCAATCAGTGCAGATGCTCTAGGTTCAATCCCCAGGACCCAAAATAATACAGAGATTTGGACATGTCCCTCCTGGAAGTGACTTTCAGGAACCTCTTTGAATAACAAAGCACCAAGGATGGCTTGAAGCCTCTCCTTACTCAGCTTTTCACTATTTCTCTGATCTTGTTTTTATATGTCCCTTTCCACAGTGGCCACAGTGGCCTGTTGGTTGGTCCTCACCTCAGTCAGGCACACCCAGTGTCAAATATCTGCCCACACTGTCCCCCCTGCCTGGATTGCTGTCCTCCAGCCATCATTCCCATACCTCCTGCCTCTGCCCCAGTACCCCCTACTCAGCAAAACCTTCTCCGATCATTCTATGTGGAACAACACTCCTCCCCGTACTGTCAATTTCTAGTTCCCTTCTTCACGGTGTTTCCACCATCTACCATAACCCATAGCTGCTGCCCTGTTATTATCTGTCTCTGCTCTTTGTGACAATAGCAGGCTTACATGTACCTCACATATGTAATAGGTGGTCAGTAGATGTGTTGAATACACTAACTCATGTAATAGCCCTCCAAAGTCGGTAAGATTATTTTTCTAGTTTCACACACGTGTGTGGAAGCCAAGGACAAGCTGTAGCCCAAGTCTTTACCCATCCATTTGTTCGAGACCACAGAGCAAGTCAAGTGGAAAGATGGGTTGGCTGATCATACTGCCCAGTGGGCACCAAATTGAGAAGCTAGGTGCTAGGCCAGCTCTCCCTTGCCTCTTCTCTTTCTGCATTTTATTGCGGATTCTTTTCTCCTCAGCAGGGTCCATGCAAACCTGGGGTTCTGCCCTCACCCTGCCAATCTGCTGTGAAGTTCAGATTGCACACAGCAGAAGGCTGATGAAGGTTCTCTGAACCTCCATGGCGAGCAGCCTGTCCCGTCTGTGTATCAGCCCCTCAGGGCCCTAGACTACTCAGGCTGTCCCAGGACAAAGATTCCCTATCACCACAGCACAACTTCCTCGCTTCAAATAGCAGTGGGTAGAAGATGGAAGATGTTGAAGGGGAAAAGAGGCATCTGGGATCACGTCTTTGTTTCTCCTGAAAAGGTTTTCCTCTCCACCTGAGACACCTGCTACGCATAGGGATAGGGTAAAGCAGTTCTGAGCAGGATTGTCTGGGTTGCCATTTTGATTTGATGCTGCTGTGGTAATAGTGCAATGCCAAAATAGCCATTTTAGGTTTTTTAGCTTTTATTTGTATTTTAAAAATTTGTTTTTAGAATTATACCCAGAGGAGTTTTCTCTCTGTAGCGCACATTTCTGTGATTTTTGACACATTCGTAATGCTATATATCCAGCACAACAACCATGGCACAGAACGCTTCTGTCACTTCCCAGAATTCTCTTGTCCTCCCCTGTATAGTCACTGCTCCCCCCAGCCTCCCCCTAGGGATCGCAGATATGTCATCCTCCCCGCTAGCATTCTTTGTCCACAAAACCATGTAAGTGGAAGCATTTCATAGATAGCCTTTTGGGTCAGGCTTCTTCCACTTTGCCAAATGCATTTGAGATTCGTCTGTGATACCGTGCGATGTAGCAGTAGTTTATTGCTATTCATTGCTGAATACTCTTCCATTACGCGGATGTGCTGTAGCTTGTTTATCCATGACCCCTGTGGAAGGGCACTGGAACTACTTCTACGTTTCATTTTGGCAATTATGAGTAAAACTGTTATGAATATTCTCATGCAGGTTTTTAGGTAAAGACAAGGTTTTCTTTTATTTTAGTTTTGAGTAAATACCTAGGTGTATATATATATATATATATGTTTAACTTTATAAGAAACTGCCAAGTTATTTTTCAGATTGAAAGTCTTTTTACCCCCCTCTGAGCAGTCCGCACCAACACCTCATTATTTTTACTTTTTAGGGAAATAAGTTTTTGCTGTGTTTGTGATTGCATTGTGGCCTGGGACAAATGACGCAGAATATGTTTCTGCATTCCCTAATTTTTTGGGGGGACATATCCAGATACATCTGTCAAAATGGTTACTTCTTTTGTTTGTGTTAGATTTTCACGTACCCCAAGAATCTGTGTTCCTTGCCTGCGAATCTTAGGGAAGAACATTGCTTTAAGGTTGTTCTATTGAAGAAACCTTTGCCAAGAGCGAAGAAGGCTGGTGGGGGAATGGGAGTTATCTAGAACTTAGAGCCGCAGCAGCTGTATCCTATTTTTAGTAGCTGAGAAAATTCTTCAAGTCTATGTTGTCCAATCTGATTCTCTGCTTTGTAGTAGAAGAGTGTCTGCTTCTTAGAAGTAAGAGAATGAGGCTTAGGATGATTTCCCCTCCCTGCCAAGATCCCTTAATTACAGTGTTGTTGGTTAGATCAAGAACATGTATCAACTAACCTCATTTCTAAAGATCCCACATCTTAAGGACCTTGGGTACAAGATGTGGCCCTCATTCTTGGAAGGTTTGGGGGAGAACAGGAAGCAAGACAAGCACGTTTAAGGAAGAGGAGATAGGTGTGGACGTGTGTTCCTGAGTTGATGGAAATACCAGTGGAAATGGGGCGGAAAGATGATATTAGTTAAGCAAAGATGACTTGAGAGTGCTCTGGGGTCCAACATGGAAAGTTCCACCCCAGCCAGGTCATGTCCATTGTGTAAGGGACAGTGGCCGTTTTCCTCGCCTGGCAATAGACCCAAACAACCCCAAGGCTCAAAGTGAGTTTTTGGGTGGTCTTTTTGAGATATATTTTCCTAACCCTGCATTTTCCTCATTGCCCTATTTCTGGGCCCCTGGTGGGGAGCACCTTGTTGACCCCTCCCTTAGTCCAAACTGCAGCTGCCAGAGCTTAAATCCAGCAAGCAGCTTCTCGGATTTGCTTCTCGTTGAAATCAATATTTGCTGAGAAGAATGCATCTTAATTTCAGAGGCCAGTTTTCCGGGCGAGAATTGCTCTAAAACAAACCTCCAAACCCACAGACTTAATGCGTCCTAGTTCAGTTGTTTAGTAAATCTCTCTGTACAGAGAAAAATCCATTAGCCTTCAGGGGCAAGGATGGGGGCAGGGGGCAGGGAAAGAGAGCAGGAGCCCAAATGAAGGCTCGGAAGCAGGGATGGGACTGAGAGCCTGAGGGTGAGGGGGTGAACTCAAGTGAGTCTCGATGCACAGTCCGTGGGCCCAGCCCAGAGCTTCCCCAGCCTCCTGCAAGCCTGGAGGCCCATCCATCCTCATATCACTGTGGTTGGAATGAACGGGATGTGGAGGGGGACTCTTTCCCCAGTGCCTGCCGGGGGAAATGTTTTCTAATTGCCAACTGTCCCATTCTAAATCTACAAGGAGACGATCGATTTTCTTTTCAGCAGGACTAGGGGAAAGCAATCATTTACCCCAGAACACAGACTTTAATGAATCTGTGAAACATAGGAGGTCACCCTGATTACATCTCCCTCTGACAGCCTGGGATGGCTCCGGTGCTCAGAGGACTCTCGGAGTCGGAGGTTTTCAGTATTGGTTTCTTTCCCTTCCTCCCTGCAAGCTTTGCTGAGTCGGTTTGTATCCCACAGCATTTTTTTTTTTTTTTCCAGTACTAGGGATTGAACTTGGGGCTTTCACACAGAGCTACATCCTCAGCCTTTTTTTTTTTTTTTTTTTAATTTAGGAATTTTACTTTGATACAGGATCTCTCT
The DNA here is from genome assembly GCA_004027205.1 of Ctenodactylus gundi. Lineage (NCBI taxonomy): Eukaryota > Metazoa > Chordata > Mammalia > Rodentia > Ctenodactylidae > Ctenodactylus > Ctenodactylus gundi. The sequence continues at coordinate 45,399 of PVKB01003357.1, forward strand.
GAGTCACTGAGTTGCTTATCCAGGCTGGGCTGCTTGAACTTGAGGGCTTGCTACCTTGGCATTCCAGAATCCTGGGATTATAGGTGTGGGCCACCACACACAGCTTTTTGGAACTTTTCTACCTGGAAGACAGGAAACTTGTGTTTAGGCTCAGCCTTGGACATGTTCCGGAGTGGCAAGGACAGCCAGTGGACAGCAGAGAGCTTTGACTTCTTGGTGACCTGGACAGGGCTCAGCTCTGTCACTCTTCATATGTGTAGGACATGTACCCTCTTTGAGCCTTTGTTTCCTCGAGAATCCCTGCAGGGAAGAGCTGCTCTCAGGACCCGAGGTCATATATGTAAAGTATCAGGGAAAGAGTTGGCAAGCAAGACAAGGTGGCGGTAACTGCCACTTCAGTTTTTCAGTTTGTTCTGCTTCTATAATGGGCTCAACACAATTCATTTCACAATGAAGACAGAATGGAGAAGGGAAGGAGGAGGCTTGGAAAACCAGCAGTGCATGGTGGCACGGGAAGGCCTCCTGTGGTCACGTGCTAAAGGTCAGAAGTTAGCAGATAGGAACAGCACCTGCACAAGACGATGGCAAACATATCTTCTATTGCCTCTACAAAGTGAATTAGAATCCCAAAGTGTTGGCTACAAACTAGGACTTTTTTTTTTTTTAAACACTCTGTGCCCCAGGCTAGTCCTGAACTCACTATGCAGTCCAGGCTGGCTTTGGACTCAAGGCAATCCTCCTATCTCAGCCTCCCGAGTGCTGGGATTTCAGGCATGTACCACCAAGCCCAGTTTATGTGGTGCTGGGGAATCGAACTCAGGTACTTAGCACTTGTCTTCGCACTTGCTAGCACTTTAACCTCTGAGCCATTCCTCCAGCCCTCAGGACTTTCTATGGCTAGCCAATTTCCTAACTTTACAGTCAGCATTCAGAGAGGGACCACACCTTTCTTTGAGTCACCAGACAGCTGGCAAAGGTGAAGCTGCAACTCTGCACTACATACTCCAGGCTGCCAGCCTTTGCTCCCGTGGCCGGTCACCCCCTTCGCTAGCTCCCATTCTGCCCTGGCCCAGGGTGCAGGGATGGGTGGCCCGAGACTGACTGGAAGGAAGAATGCCAGAGTGGTGTTGATGAAGGGGAAGGAGGGAGCGAGGAGGAAAAGGTATTTTTACCTTGAATTATTTTTATTAAATGTCACAATGGCTTCGCAGCACTTGGGATCCGAGTAGACAAATCAATGAAAATAATTATAGCGAACATCCTGCCTTCCCACTTCCCTCCTCCTCCCACCGCACAGCTCCGTGGGCCTCACAGGCAGGCTTGGTGCCTCAACCTTGCTCCCCAGCCCTGGGGGAGGGAGCGTGGCAGAGGCCTTCACTGCCCCTGCCTTCCTTCGCTTTGCTCCAGCCTGGGGTAGAGGAGCAGCTCCTAGAGCAAAAGCAGCACCAGGAAAAATGAGCTGGAGGCCAGAGAGAGACACGTAACTCCTACAGGGACTTAGAACAGGGAAGAAGGCTTTTATTCTTAGAACCCATTTATGGCTTAGAAATCAACCTTCTAATAAGCCTTATATTTCTCATCAGGTGATGAGATTAATCAAAGCTACACAGATGAGACTGCAGGATTTGTCTATCCACTTATCCATTATCTACCCGTCCGCCCACCCACCCATGCCCCCTGTGAGCATTTTCTAAGGCTCTACAGGAGATGACATTGCAGGGGGAGAGGACTGATATTCCTAATGAAATTCTCCCTCTGCTGTCTCGGGCTCGCCTCTGTGTGCTGGATCGTCCCATTTATCCTCCTGACTCGTAAGCCTGGGCCGTGCTGGCCTATACCTGTTGTACTGCTGGGATTCTTGGCCCTGGCTCCTGGCTAACTTTGTCCCATGGAGACACTAGTAGGAGATGATAGGGAGGCAGAAGCTGGGGTTGGGGTATTTAATTTTCCATTTCTCACCCTTTCTGTGGGATCCCTCAGCTAAAGGTCAGGGCTATCAAGAGGCGGTCCTCTCCACATGGACCTGCCAGTCCTTGGGTTCCAGGCACTTCCTATGGAGGGAAAGGCGCCCGGAGTTGCCTGTCCTCCGGTGCTTTCCCATCCCCTGTGCTTCCTCGTGCTCTGCCTGTGCCTTAGCAAGTACCATTTGTACTCAACTTTCCTCAGATTATTTCCATTTCTGGCTGGCATTGATTGGCTTCTAGCAAGGACTCTGAGTGACACCCTGTGTGACCATGTTTTAGTTACTTTTGTCACTGTGACTCGATACCCAACATCGGCAACTTTAGGCAGGAAAGATTTATTTTAGCTCTCAGTTTCGGAAGTTGTCTGTCTGTTCACAGGTGGGCAGCTGTGAAATGGTGAAATCACGTGGCAGGGCTAGAGCAGGGTCTGGGGACAGAGCTGGTGCTCCAGAGACAGAGACCCTCACAGCATGGTGGAACAGGGACAAGTCAGCACGTATCTTTCCCTGTCAGGCCCCAAGCATGCTCCCTTTCTAGCCGGTGCCACCTCCCAACAATATGCAGTATCCACAGGTACATGAGGGTCTTGGGGGGACACTCCAGATCCAAACCATGACAGGCTGTATGCCCATTATTTTACCTCCTTGGGTCCCATTTTCTCCCTGGGTAAAATGGAGTTTAAATTTTACTTTGCAGGATGACTGAGAGGCTCAAAGAGGATAGGTGACTAGGCCAAGTTGCATGACCACATAAGAAACAGAACCAGAGGTGAAACCAGAGATATTGAAGCTGAAGCTATTTGTCTCAGTTTTAGGGCCATGGGGGATGGCTCTGAGGAATTTTGAGTCAGTGGCAATAGGGTCTAAGGCCTTTCCTTAGTTGGGTGGGCATCAGAACCTTGCCCTCATCACTCAGAAGGGAGCTTGTGGGGCTGTGGCCAGAGACAGTCAGCACAGAAAGTCTTCTGGGGCGGTCAAACTGTCAAGGCCACCCCACAGCGGCATACCCTGGTATTGGCTGATATGGTTAAGGAAGTCTTTGCCAAATTTGTCAGATTTCATTTTGGGTGAAGCAGATGATTATGTAGAGAGAAAGGAGGCAGTGTTTGTTGAGTGCTCTCTGCTTGCCAGGCATACACAAATGAGTTCTCTCCCAGCAGTATGTGGAGTGAGATTTTCTTTCTTTGCACCTGAGGTGCAGAGATGGAGCCAGACAAAGGTTAAATAGCTCACTCAAGTTCACAGCCAATAAGGGATGGGGGGAGAGACACGGTAGCCTGCAGATGCTTTAGCCTTCCTGCAACACTAGGAGAAACAGAGGGAGACAATAATCTACTTTATTTGCTCAGCAATTTATAGCTCTTCCTGCATCTTCTGGGACTCTGGCCCATCAATTGTACTTTCCTTTCCCTGCACCTTCGACCTGGCTCTTCTCCTCAACACGAGCATGCACGTAAGTCTCTTGCATCCCTGAAACAATTCCGCACTTTGTTTTGTAGTCGGCGCTCTCTTTTCTTTGTCCTGCTTTCTCTTCCCCGTCTGACAGCCTCTCTTCACCTGCTGTGGCCAGGCTTCTGTCCCTACCATGCCCCCCAGCGAAAGCCACCATGACCTCCTGCTTGCCACGGGCAACAGAAACCACCAGCTCTCATCTTCTCCAGCTTCATTCGTTCATTCATCATTCATTTCACGAGTGTCATTGGGTCTCTTCTGTGTGTCAGGTGTGCAAGAGGCGAAGCCGTGGATAAAACAGGGGGGAAAGTCCCTGCTATCCTGGAGCTTACATTCAAATGGGATGACAGTGATAAACAAACACATCAGTAGTGGCAGTGGCAGTAAGTGCCACAGAGAAACAGCAGAGCTGCTGGGAGAGACAGGCATGATGGGAGAGCCATGCCTTCTAGGTGGTCACGGGAGGCCTCTCTGGTGAGGTGGGATCTGCGCTGAGAACTGAACTAAGAGGGCAGTGGGGGAAATGGGCATGCTGAAGTGGTGGGTCCCAGGCAAGGGAACAGCAGGTGCCAAGCCTCTAAGCAGTGTTCCTGGAGGAGCGGGAGGAGTTGTGGTACAGTAAGTGATGGAGTCAGAGTTGACAGGGGCCTGGTGTGTTGTTTTGGAGGCTGGAATGAGAATTTTGGCTGTTACTCTGAATGAGAAGGAAAGGAACCAAGAAAGGCAGAGCCAAGATATAAGAGGTCTGTCTTAAATTTAAGAGCATCCTTCTAGTCGTCAGCAGAGACTCAAGTGCAGAAAGGTGGAAAAGGGAGGGTGACCTGGACACCTCTGTATAGTCGTCATTTGGGGCCATCTTCTCTCCTTGCATCTCTACCCCTGCCCCTGTCACCTGATTGCTCTCTCCCCCCTCAGTCAGTAGTGCTTGCCTGAGTAACAGCTCTTCCTTCCCATTTTTCCCTCCCGGGAATGCTAGGCAGTCTTTTGCCTCCATCCTTGGTACTGACAGCCCTTATTGCCTCTGGTAAGACATCGTTGCACTCCTGATACCCACCTGATCCTGAAATCCCAGCTTCCAACCCGGTGGGGCTTCTGTGTTCCAAACGTGTTTGTTCAACTGTCTTCTTGACCTCTCTCTACATGCATTCCTCGCTTCAAGCATCCCTTGGCTACAATATACAGGAATGCCCCTTTATCTGTAGTTTGACTTCCTGTGGTTTCACTAATTCCCGGTCAACCATGGTCTGGAACTATTAAATGAGAAATACCAGAAGTAAGGAATCTGTAATTTTTAAGTTACATACCATTCTGAGCCGTGTGAGGAAATCTCAAACCTTCCTGCTCATCTAGCCCAAGATGTGACTCCTCCATTGGATCAGCCGTCTCAGTATAGCAGAGCTTGTGTTTAACTTATTCTACCTATGATGGTCCCAAAGTGCAAGACTGGTGTTGCTGGCAATTCATATGTGCCAAAGATAAGCCATAAAGTGTTTCTTTTAGCGAAAAGTTGAACGTTCTTGACTGAATATAAAAAAGGTATGTGTAGGGTTAGACATTTTCTGTGGTTTTAGACAGTTAGTGAGGTTGTTAGAATGTAATGTATTTCCTGTAGATCAGAAAGAATAGCTGTATCCATGGCTGGATATTCTTCCTCAAACCCCGATGCTCTACTTTGCCTGTATTCCCAGGCCCTGAGTGATTGATCCCCTGCATTTCACCCACATGCTTGCTGGAGTCTTGATTTTTATCTTGGATATCCCCTGGCTTCCTCTCTTCCTGACACTAATATCAGCTGAGCTACGTCCTTCTTACCCATCTCATCTGCAATCTCCCCACCTCCCAAGCTCGCCTTGTCCACTCAGCCTCTAGAGTTCAGTCTATGATACACACCTGACTATGACAGTTTCCTGTCGAAGTCTCCAGGAGCCCACAATTGACTTGCACATATTCCTACCTTCAGCCTCACTCCCGATGTCCTCTTCCAGACTCTGTTGTCCAGCAGTCCCCAAGTTCTCAATATTCCCCTAATCCCTCAGCACTTCCAGGGCGCTCTGACTTTGTTGATGTGGTTTTGTTCCCCCAGGGGACTTCTTTTCTGACCCTGACAAATGGACATTGTCTTTTCCTATAGGATCTTCCTTGAGGACCACATTTTCTAATAGGCCTTTCCCAAACTTCTAGGTAGAATCATTAGCTCCCCCTTTCACGAGTCTGTAACCCTTTGCTTTTATTTTTGCCATGGCCCCACTTGTATCAGGCATTCTGTTGTGCTGTTTTTCTGCAATTCCATCTTCCCCATCACTTAAGGGGGTAGTTATCCTCTCCCTATTTTGTGGGTAACACAACTGAGACCCAGCAGAGTTAGTGATTTAGTTAAGATCTTAGCACACTCATGGTGAGCAGGTGAAATGGAACCTCCTTCCCGACAGCTTTCCTTGGCACCTTTGACAGTACAGCCTTGATTTTGGTTCTCATGCCTCTTCCTCCACTGTGTTCCTCAATAACAAGGCCTCTAGAGAATACTCCATCCTCCTGCCTCGCACCATGCTTGGCATGTAACAGGAGCCTGCCTGCAGTCTGTGAGGAAAACTGTGCACGGGAATATCAGGAGGTATTCACTCCCAGCCCCATGGAATCCTTGAGACAACCTGAAAACGCTCCTCCCCGCCTTCCTTCCACAGCTTCAGCAGCAGAAACTGAGCAGCATGGGAGAAAGTCCTGCAGCCAGCATGAAAAGAACTGGAAGTGCAGCCTTCTTGCTTTGTTGAATTTGAGAGATCCAACACTTAGGGCTTCAGTGTTAGGCCAAGACGTTTCAGGAGCAGCTTGCCAAGAAGGTAGCAGGTTCCTGAGTAGAAGCAGCCAAGGTTCTAGCGCCAATCAAGTCAAGATTCTTAGAAGGCCCTTAGAAGGAGGGGAATTAAGAGCCAGTGCAGGTGCTGGCTTTGTTGGCTCCAGGGGACCAGAGAGCCCCAAAAAGGTTCTGCCTGGCATTTTGTGGGGGTTAAACTGCCCCTACAAATATCCATTAAGTGCCGGTAGTAAGCCTGGCCAAGTTGCCAAGTCCATACCGCTGGCTGGTTGTAACATCATGGGGAACGGACTCGACAAAAAAAAAAAAAAAAAAAAAAAAGAACAAAATAAGAAGCCAAGCAACATATTCCACCACAGGCAGAAAAAAATGCCATTGTGGGTGCATATTAAGTATATTTGACACTGTGGGTAATATATTTTCAATGCCAGGCAACTTGTTAGCTTCCTAATATGTGTATTCTGGGATGTTTGCAAATATGTTACAGCACTCAGCAAACAGCTCCACAGGCATGCTGGAGAGCTGCTCCTGGTTTAAGCTGATGCTGCCTCCAGCTTTTAAACTTTCTTCATTTCTTTTAATTCAGGCCTGAGCTGGTGGGTCCTAGCACGACACATCTCACCCTGTCTCTTCTATCACATTGAGACCGAGTGTTAATAGGTAGATGTCAGCTGGCCACCTCCCTCTGGAGAGTGCAGTCCAACCCTCAGGCGGTCTTAAAATCCTGAAAGACCGAAGTCCTGGAATGCCAGGGCCCAAAATGCCTAACTGGAGTATTAAGTCCCATTATAGCGCAGGATAGTGTGAAGCCTGGAGCAGAAGGGCACTTGCCTAAACCAGTGGTGCAAGGTCATAGCAGCAATGGGGCTTGATCAGGCAGTCCCAGGCATGCAGTCTGTGGTGATAGTGCAGGTGATAGTGTAGTGAAGTCCCTCCTCCCGACCGTGGCATTCCGGGGAAAGGTCAGAACCAAGGGTCAGAGGACAAAGGAGGAGATGGCAGCCTCTTCCCCGGCCTGGGAAGGATGGAAGCCCTTACCTTCCACTTGTTTCCATTCTCTCTTAGACACGCTGTATGCAGAGAAATGGGCACAGGCACCAGCCACAGATCTGCTGTAATGAGGGCTTGGAAGCCCAGTGGGGACGAATGCCACCCTGAGCTACCCTCTCTGGCTGGCTTGTTGCCCTTTGGCCTGAGGAACAGAGCCTGGGGACTCACCCGAAGCAAAGGAAATCCCCACTCGACTTGGTTTCCGTAATCTCCGTGCAGGTCTTGGCTGGATAACCCGATGGGTCATTTTAATTTTCCAGAAGCTTTTGACTTTCCTTGGTTCCTTAATCAGATAAGGGGATGAGTGCGTGCGTGTGCACGTGAGCGCACGCTCCTGTGTGGGTCCTGGTGCCTGGGCTCGCTTGCTTGCCTTCCCTTCCTTCTTCTTCCCCTCCCTCTCCTTCTCCCTCCCATGAGCTCTCTCCCTCTCTCTCTTCATAATCACCTCCCATCTCTTCCAGAATGCTTAATGGAGTCTGGAGACAGAGGAAGGAGGATTTCATCTCAAAGCAGGAGCCAGTCGGCGCTCTTCTCTCCTGTTGTTTTGAAAGTGCGCTTGGCTTTGGGAGAGAGTGCTTCCCAGGGTGAGGATATGACCTCCTCCACGCCAAATGCTTCCCTCTGGAAAGAGCATTTTTGCCATCCCCTGCTCTGCTGTTACTGGTCCCGCATAACATCCCAGCCTGTGGCTGTCTGCGGCCATGGATCAGCTTCAGACCCTGGGGGCAACACAATGCACAGGAGAAGTATAATCCGAGGCGGAGGAAGCTGGTGGCTGGCGGTGTCCTGGCAGAGCCTGGGGAGAAAGAGCCCTGTGGGGTGTTTTTAATAGCCTATCTCTCGATCTGCGGTGGGGAAGCTGCTGTCTTCTCCCAGAGACTGTCTGCAAAGCAAGTGCAGCCTCCTTTTGCCCAGAGGGTGCCCAGCCCCCTTCTTCTCACGGCCATCTTCTTCCTAGGCCTGGGCCTGGTATGGGGAGCAGCCCCACCAAGCAGAAGGGGGAGGAAAAGATTTGATGCTTTCTTTGCAGGCCCTTTCCTTGGTCTTATGTGGATGCCATTATGTCTGGTATGGAGTTAATGTTTGTGGTTCTGAACTGAACTTTCGGCTGTTGGCATCAGGCTGGACTTGGTCATCTGACGGCTGTTCCAGCCCTAGAGCTATAAACCTGCCTGTGTGCTACTGTGTGGTTATAGGGTGCTGACATCTTCTGGGAACACAGGGGAGACTGAAGCACACGTTCTGTCTCTGGTGTTCAGGAAGGAGGTGAGATGGGAAGTGAGCACAGCAGGGACAGTTTGCAGGGAGCAGCACCCGCTCTGCCTCTCCAGACACAGGATACTCACCCTTTAAAGGCACCCGGAGAATGACCCTGCCTGACCCCACCATTTACAAGTGAGGTATCTGAAACCCCTGGGTGGCACGTCCAAGGAGCAAAATTAGGAGGCAAACTCGGGCAGGGGTGTAGGCAACTCCCAGTAGAGTGCTCTCTTAATGTACAGCTGGAGAGTGAAGACCAGGACACCGGAAACCTCATCTTGGTTCAAAGTGTGTTGGTCATACTTGAGTCCTTGGACAGGATAGGAAGTGCTTTAAGGATTCAATAACAGAGGCCTCATCTCCACATCTGGAGCCTTTAATTTTTAATGGCTTGCTTGTCCCTTCATCATTCATTCATTCATTCATTCAATCATCCACTGATGACTTCATGAGCAAGCACAGGTAGTGAGCCAAACCAAGTCTTTGCAAGAAAGAGTCTTTGCTGCCTCCAGGATGGCCACTACTGCTTCTCACCTGTGCTCTGGCTCACTGCCCTGCTCCTAGAGCATCCTGTCAGCCCTCCGGATAATGTTCCTGCTTCTCTCAGCTCCCGGGAGACATGCTCTGGCGCCCCTGTGGTCAGCACTTCTTACCTGGCCTGGCTGCCTGGCTGGAACTCTGACCTTTTGTTCCAGGCTGATCATGTACCAGGGGCACAGTAAGCACGTGTGACCCGCCCCCGCATCCAGTGGGTTGCCCTGGATGTAGCAGGGTGTCCTGGAGGGTTTGCCTGTCTTGTCCCTGAGTTATCAGAGCCTTAGACTTTTGTCTGTGGCCCCAGCCATGCTCACAACAGGGCCCATGCTGTCCCTGGGTGGGGAGGAGCCCACTGCGCTGATAGCAAGGCTCTGAGCATTGACCCTGGCTCTTGCCAACCCCACAATCTAGTCTCCTGGGTACTTTGGTTTGGGAAGCCACTTCTTTTGGAGCAAGGTGTCCTGTCCCCACAGCTGTAGTCTTACTCCCACCTGCTTGGACCTCAGCATCTCCCCTGCCCTGCGCTCATCAGTGACGTGGGCCTTCTCCCTTGCAGGTTGTGATGCTACCTGCTCTCTGAGTGGAGACAGCATGGTCTGGCCCAGAGCCAGTGGGGCAAAGCCAGGTCCCCAAGAATCTTCCTTCTTGTTTGCAGTTCTAATTCCAGGGAGACAATGAGAAATGGACTGAGGCTTAGGAGCTCAAGAAGAAATGCCTTGTCCAAAGCTGAGGCTGAGGCTGCAGGGATCCTGGTAAGTGGTCAGGCAGAATGGCTGGTCATTTCATCTCTCGCTGCGATGGGAAGGGAAATGGCTGGAGTTGGGCTGAGCTGCTTGTTTGGACCAGGGACAAGGAGCCTGAGAGGGAGACATTCCCGGTCCTGTGAGTACTACCTCTTCCCATCCTCCCTCCCTGCTGCCCTACGCCCACTCTGCTTCCGTTACCACAGGGTGAAGTGGAAAGTCACCTGCTTCTTAGGGTACTGTGCATCTCTGCTGCTTTCATGGCTGCTACCGGAGCCAGCAGCTGTTCCCAACCATGTGTGGCTGCCCTGACCCTCGGAGACTGGGGCTGAGGAGCGGCCAGGGGAAAGGGCTTTGCTCAGTTCTGTTTCCCACAGGGCATGGAGCTGACATCACGCAGCGGGCTCAGGGAAACGGAGCCATTGATTTGGAGGTGGAGACTTGAGCCTAATAATCACAGCTTCCATTTATTGAGCTCCTCCTGCGAGTCAGGCAATGTGCAAGTCGTTTCGGTTGCATTATCTCATTTAATCCTCTCATCCACCCTGGGAGGCAAGTACGGATTGCTATCGTCTTTCTTTGTGGGAAGTGCAGCTCAGAGAGGTTTTGCAACTGGCTCACAGTCACAGTGCTAGTGAGTGGGTAGAGCTGGGGTGTGGACGCGGATTGCCTGGCTCCCAAGCTCTTTGCTGATGCTGCTGGAGGGCTTCAAGAGGGGAGAGATGCGCTTGCTGTCAGTTCTGCAGCTTGGTGCCTCATGCCTAGTTCTGCCTTGGGCAGGTTAGGAAAAGGGGCAAGGGGACTGCCCACCCACAGGGTCCTAATTCCAGTGGGAAAGCTTTTCCCAAGGCCACATGAGACTCCAGAGTGGGAGAGATGATTGATATCTTGGCTGAGGAGCTTCTGGATTTGGTCAAGAAGTCAAGAATGCTTCTCACATGTTTCGAGTGGCCTTAACCTTACTCTTGCTTTTCCTTGTGGCTACACTATACAAAGTGTGTGCTTGTATCTAAGCTTGGGGTTAGATTAGGGCCATCAGGGCTGGGCTGAAGAGACGCAGCCCTCGGAGGACTCTCCATGACTAAAGAGTGGAGCAAGACAATGGTGCCAATGTCTAGGAGTGGGCCGTGGAACTTTTAGAGCCAGCTGGAGGGCATGGCTGTGCAATCCTGCAGAGGTAGGGCTCTGAGTGGCCACAGGAAGTAGTTCATGGATGTAACACCCTGCCTGCAGTAGGCGCTCAATGAACCCTAGCTGAAGAACCAGTGGGCTGCTGGCTCAGAGTCTGGACTTCAAAGTAGTACAGAAAGAAGCACACGTAACACCCCAGAGGGAGCCCTCGGTGCCTGCGGCGGTGGGAGCGCCACCATGTCCTCTGCCCTCCTGTGGACTTCCAGGGTGTCCATTTCCCCCAGTGCTTTAGCCTGGCATGCCCCCAACTCCAGCCTAACACTTTGGTGTTGTTCAATGAGATGATTACTTGCTCTCCAAGGATGAGTGACCAGAAGCCAGGCACAGGCAGATCACTGTAGTCCCCCTCTGAGTCCTATGCTTTAGGACTACAGTCTTTCAAGGCATTGTGAGACCATGGCCCTGGCACCGGGACCTGTGCTTAAGTCCAGCTGCTGTCTTAAGGACATACAGGGCGGCCTCAGGCAAGCCATGTCTCCTCTAGAACTCAGAATTCAAGTCCAGAAAGGGGTCAGGGTCAGGAAGGAGTCAGCGACTCTTCGTCTCCTTTCTGGTGGGTCTCATCTGGTGTGTTTACCCCTCCCCTGACAATCAAGCATAGCCAATTACAGAGGTCTTGTGACTTCTGGCTCCACCACTTCCTGGCTCTGGAGTCACAAGTTTCTCATTTGTAAAGTGATGCCCACCCTGTGCGGAGCCATGAGGATTAAATGAGATAATACGTGTGATCAGGTAAAGTATTTAGCCCAGCACCAGTGCAAATGAGCCTCAGAAGAGGCCCAATTGGCATGGAATCTCCGTCCTCATCTCTTTTCCTTTCCTCCTCCTCTTCCTCTTCCTTTTTCTCATCATTATTGCCTTCCTCTGGAAGCAGGGCAAGGACCCCATGGCCCCGAACAGAGGGCTGATGAGCGAGTCACTGGGCACAGCCTGTTGCCTTGGAGGAGGCGCTGTCCTCTGGTCCCACACTCTCTCTTTTGCTCTGCCTATTGGTACTATTTCACCTGCTGTCACATGATGTAGTTTCAGCCAGCCCGACTCCCAGGGGCAGGACCAGAGGACTATCCACCTCTGATCCTGAGAAGGGGAAAGAGATGGCTAAGGAGAAGCCAGTATGGAAGGGGTAGATACCAAGCACCTCCAGTTCAAGAGGTGAAGGGGTCCTGGGTCAGTGTCTGGGCTGGCTGGCCATGCTGGACCAAGAAGATAGGATAAGCATCTGTTTCCCTGCCCTGCAGGAAGACAGGTGGGCCCAAGGGATCTTGAAAATCTTTGTCACTAGCAGTCCTGCATTCCTGTGTCCTGTGGTCAGAAGGCTGAGGATTCCTGGCACCCACTATGTCTTCTCTGCCTCAACCTAAGCTTTGCTTTCCCCAAGAGTCCAGCTCCATAGCTCAGAGTTCTCTTTAAACCCCATTACTGACAGACCTCCACCTTGCATCTCTGGCAAAGCCAATAGGTATTTGGGTGAGGCCACAGGCCACAGGGCCAGGAGAAGAGGAATGACTATGTGGCACACTGGCAGTTGCTCCAGAGAGACCTGGGCTGGAACCAGCTCTGACCATAGTTATCTGAGTGACAGGTGAGTCACTGCCCTCCTCTAGGTCTCCATTTTTTCATCTATAAAATGGACAGGTAGGATCTGATGTCTCCTAGTGACCTCGCCTCTATTGATCTGTTTTTGAACTTCTCAGAGGCCTCAGGCAGGGGCCACGCTAGGGATGGCCGCTCACACCCTCTCCTTTCCCGTTTCCTATGGCTCTTGTAGACAGGAAGGACTTTCTCTCACTGGGCGTGGTATAGGACTGCCTTTTCTTGCTCTGTCCCATCTTTCCTTCTTTCCGTTTCCTGTGCTCATGTTTATGGAGTGCACACCTGGATAAGACACTGAAGATACACACAACGTGCTCACTCTGGCATAGGTACCCACATGCACAGCCATGACATGGGAGAGGTAGTGGACACTCTGAGTCCTGGAGATCATGGGGGAAGGGAAGATGCTTCAGAGGCGGTGGGGGAGGGGACAGAGAGAAGATTATAGAAGTGGGTCTTGCAGGACAAGGCATTAAATCCCTGCTGTTGTCACGATGGCACACAACCATAGCACTCTTGGCGGCTGAAGCAGAAGAGTCACAAATTCAAGCCCAGCTTGGGCAAATTGGCAAGATTCTGCCTTGAAATAAAATATAAAACTAAAAAGGAGCTGAGGATATTACTGGTTCAATCCCCAGCACCACCAAACCAATCAATCAACCAATCAATGAAACAAACATGCCTCTGACTGACTAGGGAGGAAAGGGAACCAGGGCCTGAGCACCAGCGCGCACAAAGGCAAGAGGCATATGTGTGGGGAGGAGGGTGCTGAGCTACAAAGGAGGACCTGGGCTAGGTTAGGAGGAGCGAGGGCTTCTTCTGTTCTGCTCAGACTGCCTGTCCGTGAGTAGTGGTGCTGGTGGTAGCCAGCAGAGCCCACTCTATTCAGAGCACACTCAGTGCGTGTCCCGTCTTGTCCTCTATGAGGTCTATACTATCAGCAACTCATTTTTCTGATGAGGAAACAGAGGCACAGCAATATTACTACCCTAAGGTCTTCCAGATGGCAGGTGATAGGAATTTGAATCCAAATCCAGGTAGTCTGGCCCAGGGCCTGTGCTCTGAGGCACTAGGGCTGGGGTGCATCCTCCAGCAAGGCCAGCTGCTCAGGTCTGAGGTGGTTTCGCCAGGCCAAGCTCACCTCCCTGGATGGATCTCCCTTGCCTCCCACCGACTCTCAGGCAGACAGGTGAAGAAGGCAGCCATGAACCAGATTTGGGGGTGAGGGCGTCTGTGCCAGTTTGGAAAGTCTTCCTCTGTTTTGATCTGGTTATGCCCATGGTCTCCCTACAGGGAGGAGGTTGCATCTGCTTCCCATTGTCTTAATTAAATGGCATTTTTTTTCTATTTACTTAGCACCAGGATGGGAAGAAGGGTCCCCTGTGTGCTAATGAGGAGTAAGTGGCAGGGGAAGAGGGCAGGGCAGAGAGATGAAAAGCCTTGGGTTTTTTTTTTTTTTTGAGCCAAGAGGGCAGTGGCCACTGATAGTCGCACCTGCATGCACTCCCCAGTACCTAGCAGCCCTCACCCCTAACTCTGTTGCCTGATGTGTCCATCTGCCTCTCCTCCATCTCAGTCTGAGTTCAAATCGCACCTCAGGCCTGAGTTTGAGGCCATAGTGGGCTCAGGACTAGCCTGGACCACAGAGTAAGTTTGTCTTAAAAAAAAAAATCACATAGCCCATGGGGCCTCTGCTTCCCACTTAGAAGCATGGGCAGAGCCATGTTATGCATTAAAGTGGGCATACCTCAGAGTCAGCCAGCCTCAGATTCAAATCCTGCCTTAGTCTTTCACTCTGGCTATTTAGCTGTGGGAAACTTTACGTGAGTCTCTGTTCCTCCACTGGTAGGAGTGTGTATTAGTTTGGGTTCTTTCAAAAGACAGAATTTACAGATTTTATCACAAAAAGATCTATTAGGAAGGCTTCCAAATCCAAGGACAGAGGTGGCCCAAGATGGCTGCTCAGCCGTGAAGTAGATCTCCCGTGTGGGACTGCAGGACAGCCGGTGAGGTGACAGTCTGCTGTAGATCTCAGGTGAAGACCAAAGCCTGAAGATCGGCGACAGAAGAGCAGCAATAGGCAGACAGGCACAAGCTGAGACTGGAGCGGATCTGTGCTGACGATCTGCGATGTGTAGCAAGTCTGCATCTGTAGACAATTGCGAAGGCGAGAGCTTTCCCAGAGGAAGAAACTGTGACAATTGTCCCTCTTCCTCCCTTTAATACCATTGGAGTTCCAGTTGGCCCCCGCACATCTGGGTGGGTGCTCTTCTCTCATTGGCCAGCCCACAAATCGCTCACACTCTAATCCAGACTAGTTTTTGATCCCCAATCTAGGATGGTTGACAAATCCTAAACCTAACGGAGGTGTGGTTCCTAATTCCTCAAGTTGACGTAATCCCTTCAATGGGCACAGAGGAGAAATACCTGCCAAGTGTCCAGCACTAAGAATCAGCAGAGCAGGGTGAATGTACCCTGGATCCCAGGGTCACACTGCTTGGGCTCAGCTCTTGCCTAGGCCACTGAGGATCCATGGGACCTCGGCCCGGTTCTGTCACCTTTCTGTGCCTCAGTTACTCCATCTGCAATACAGAGGGGCTGGCGGTGCTATGCACCCTGCAGTGGTGTTGAGAGAACTCAGTGAGAGGATACAGGTGGTATTGTCTGCCCTACCCCAGGACTGTTAGGGATGCATCGAAACCTCGGAAGTTCTTACTGTAAATCTTCCAGCTCTGTTCCAACGCTGAATGAATCTCCCTTGCTTTGAATGTCAGCTATCTGTGCCCAGCCTCACCTCCCTCAAGAGGCAAGAATCAAGTCCTGCAGTCTGTGCCCCTCCAGACGCTACGCCCTAAGCCCAGCACAGGGTAGAAATTGAATCAGACTTGGGCACATGGCCCTCCTCAGTTTCCCCAGAGCTTCAGCTGCTGCCACATTCAGAGCTGGAGTGGGCCGTCTCCTCTCAGGCCTGAGGCTCAGGATGCCACCGGGAGCCCTGCTTACTTGGCAGGCCCCTGCAGGAGCCAGGTCCACCTGGAGTGAGGGAGGCAGGAGGACGTCTCCCCAAGGCCCCCTGGCTCTGACTTTTCCTGATTCCAGATCTTCTTGGGGGTAATGGAATCTCCAGGGCCCACTTTCTCCCTCCGGGGGCCGTGGGTGAGGGACACCCGGACAGGAGCCGGCACTTTTATGGGGGTGCGTGCGGCAGGGGCTGTGCAGGGGATAAAGGGGTTTTCTCCCCTGTCTCAGTCAGCACTCACTTTCCTAACAGGTTCGAGAGCCTGGAGCTCATTCATGGAACTGCCGAGGTAGCAGCAGGGCATCTGCGCGTCAGCCACTGATCAGTCACCAGGAGCTAACCTGGAGTGGCATTGAGGCCACTGGCTGGGCAGGGGGCCTGAGCGCAGAGCTCAGCGCTGCTCACTGCTGACGCCGCTGCCAACAGCGCCTTCACGGCCTGGCTCGCACCCTACCGAGGCAGAGTGGCAAGGTGGCCCAGCCCAATGGGTGCCTCAGGGAGATCCGCAGGAGGCGTCACCATTCACACAGCACCTACTGGGACGCAGGGCACGCCTGGGTTCAAGGCCCAGCCGGCTGGTCACCAGCTGGGAGACCTTAGGTGATTTCTGTAACCAGGCCTGAGGCTTGACTTCTGGTACACTCTGGGCTCAGTTTCAATGCCTATTTAAAGTGATTAGTGCAGCAAACTCTGGGCCAGTGTTTAGTCCCCAGGGAGATCACCAAAGGCTGTGATTCTGAGAGATAACATTCCCGCGTTCAAAACCATCCAGTTTGGGTGTTTCTGGTTCTTTGGGTCTTAATCTGGGTAGACAATACAGACCCTGAGGATGGTGGAATTGCTCTCCTCCTGTCCTTCATGATTTCCTTCCTCAACACTAAGATCGACCCGAAGACCTTCTACTGAACTACATTGCCAGCCTTCTGCTTTCTTTTCTTTTTCTCTTTTTTTTGTTTCTCTTTTCTTTCTTTCTTTTTTTCTCTCATGTTGAGACCAACTCTTGCTAGGTCGCTCCATCGCCTAAGTTAGGCTCAAACTTGTGATCCTTCTCCTCAGCCTCCTCCCAGAGTTCGGGGACTGCAGGTGTGCGCCTCCCTACCCACCGTCATAAGTAAATGTTTTGAGTCCTCCCTGGGCACCGCACTGAGGGTGATGCTGGAGTCTGGTGAGATGAGAGGAAAGAACTCGCAGTCTGGTTGGTGAGGCAGGTGTGGAAGCGGTGAGGACCAGCCCAGAAACCAAGAGAGCTTCGGGGTGGTGGAGGGACTGAGAGACTGGCTCTGCTGGGCCTCAAGGTGCTTTGGAGGGTGAATCCATGCAGGTGTGTAGGAAGCCTGAACAGCTTTCCAGGTGCTAGGCCTTGCGGGCCTCGAGCCTACAAAGGGCCTATGATGTTTATCATCCCCAGCAGGAGCTCCATCATGGGGCTGGGGCTGGCTCCACACACATGACACCGGGAGTTGTGTGCCTGATTTTGCCAAACCTGACCCTCTGTAGCTGCCACAGAACTGCCGGGTGACTTTCACTCTCACCCTGTTCTCCATGCTGCAGGACAATTTTCTTTAAACAACAAATTTCCTTGTTTTTGAAAATGTAATTGGCATCAAAATGTGTCATTGAGCTTCTGACTGCAGTTTTTTTTAAATTAAAAAATGGTGGCAAATACATAGGAAATATGACATTTTAACTTATGTTTCAGTGTAGGGTTTAGTAGTATTGCTCTCCAGAGCCATTTCATCTTGCAAACTGATGTTCTGTCCCCATTTAACAGTATCTTCCCGATTCCTTCTTCTTTCAGTCCCCTGCCACTGCCATTCCATTTCTGTCCCTACGATTTTGATGACTTGGTGCCCGTAGAAGTGGAATCGGCCAGCATCTCCTTTTTGTGATCTGCCTGTTTCACTAAGCACAATGTTTCCAAGGCTCCTGTCTGCATCGGGTGCCAGCTTTCCCTTCCTTTTTAAGGCTGACTGACACACGGTGGTAGGTGTGTCAGCCTCGGTTGGTTTCTCCATTCACCCATTCGTGGACACTGGGGTTGCCTCCACCTTCTGGTGGCTGTGTGTGCTGCTGCTCTGAGCAGGATGCATGAATATCTGTTCCAGTCTTTGCTTTTAATTCTTTCCTGCATGCCAGAATTGGAATTTTCGGATCACATGGCAATTCTATCTTTAGCTTTTTTGAGGAACCACCACACTATTTCTGGCCATAGGCTCAAAAGTTGGAGGAGCTTCAGAAACCACACACCTCTTCCTGCTTAAAGACGGGAAGCTGGGGGCCCATGATGAGCTCATCTGCCACTTATATGAGTTGGTGGCCCAGCCAGGCTGGAGCCAGGTATTCAGAGTTCTCCACATGTGTATCTGACACCTTTGAAGACAGCTAGGGGCATGTCCCGCCGTGTGCCCTACATGACCCTGGCTGTAGGTGGGAATGCAGAATCACAGAGAGGCAGGGGCATCCTGAAACATCATGCAGATCGTGCAGGTGGCTGGGCACACAGACCTGTGTGTCCCAGGAGGTCCCCTAGCCCTCAGCACTTTCTTATGCTGAGTTTGTCAAGAGGCAGAGCCCTCCCCTCTGGTCCGCAGAGCCCATTTTGCCGACAAGAGACGCAGGGGTGTGCGTGGAGGCAGGACCTTTCCCTTCTCCTAGAGGGGTCCACGGTCTGTAGATGTGCTGCAGGTTCAGTGTTCCCCATCAGAGGAGGCCTCAGCACCTGGGACATCTTTACCAGCCCCTCCTGCTGATGAAAGCAGCAGCCTTAGTTTGGACCACAAGCACCCAGACTGCAGGAGTCTCTCTGATTTACAGGCAGGTAAACCGAGGCCTTGGAAACAAGGTACCCTGACAAGATGGTGGCTGAGAACCTCTGGCATCCAGGCTGTTTCCCTCTCCTTCCATACCAATGGCAGGCAGGGGTCCCATCCTTGCAGATCTGATGACTTTTGCTCCTAGAAAGTAATTCTGGGCACCCAAGGGAACAGCTGCTCCAATGCCTTTACCCTCTGGCGGGGGAGGCCCTGTGCCCTTAGGGTCAGGCTGCTACCCCTGAGCCCATTGAAGATGCATGAGGTTCAATATGTGAATGAGGCCAAAGGCGGTTGTGTCTATAATAAACCTCCCAACTTACCCCTCCTCGCGGCTTACTGGCCGGCACTGTGGAAACATTAGGTGGTGGCTGATATCACTTATTTATTACAGAGCATTTAGGCAGCTATGCTGGGCTCCTGCCCAGGGTGGCCTCCTCCCACCTGCTCTGTCCTCATGCCCAGTCTCCTCTCCTTTCTCAGGCCACTCTTCCCTGTTTTGGCCAGTCCTGTCCCGAACTATACATGCTACTGAGGAGTAGAGACAGAAGCACAGACCCATCATGGACACACGGCAGCATGTGGGACTGAGATTGCTTGGCATTATTACCCTGACAGTGAGGTATGGAAGCTGCCTTTCCGAGAGGGTGAGAATCTTGCTCAAGGGCACGCAGCTAGGAAGTGGCAGAGCCAGAACTGGGCTGTAGTCAAGTTCACTGAATGAGCAGCCAAGTCCCTGTGTAGCCAACCAGCCTCTGGGAGCTGGGTTGGTAAGAGGAAGGAGGACTGCGGCCCAGCAAGGCCAGTGACTAGCGGGTGGTCCTTCTTCAGCAGAAAGCTTTTCCATGTATGACGGAAACTGCAGGTCTGGTGGGATTCCAGAAATGTGCACTGCCCTTTGCTGGCTTCTTGGCCTCAGACTAAGTATCTGGCTTTTTTTTTTTTTTTTTTTGAGCCAAGGTGCTGCTGCTGTTGCTGCATCTTCACACTGGGAGTCATAATCATGTAAGGATCCTGCCTTGCAAAGTAAGAGTTCTATGCAATGAAGTTGTGGGTCTGAGAGCCCCTGACAGTTTGAAATTACAGTTTCACCATCCTCAGTGCAATGTGGTCACTGTCGGTAGAAGAGAAATTGAAGAGCTCGACCCTCTTGAGGAAAGGCCTGCCCCTACTTTTGGGAATCATCATAAGGTTAATCTGTATTTGCTGCAGCTCCTCAACAATAGCATCACCACCTTGGCTTCCCCGTAGATCATCAGGCCTTAGATTCTCATAAGGACTGGCTAAATCCCTGGCATGTAATCGTTAACTTGGTCTGTTGCATGTGCTCTGTGTGGGGTGAAGGAGTGTTCGTTCACATTTCCCCAGGAAAAGTTTCACACAATAGAAAGACTCAGGTTCCTGTAAATCTCATCCCTCATCCTGCCCATAGCAGGAGCCACGTCTGAAGGGACAGTCATCTGGCGCTCTCCCCAATCCTGTCTTACTGTCATTGACCCCAGAGCCAGAGAAACCTAAGGACACTTCCTGTTTAGTCCCTGAGGCCCAGAGAGGGAAATGAGCTGGCCAAGGCTCTCCACAGCGATCAGTGGAAGAGTGCAGGCCTCGCTGGCCAGATATGCATCCCTTGCTTGGGCTGGTGGCAGTGAGAGTGTGGGGTGTGGCTCGGCTTCCTCCCTGACTAGCTCTTGCAGCAGCGGGTCACAGGTAATAGTCCTTCTCCTAGAAAAGCTCAGGGAGTGCAGTGAGCTGGGAGACAACAGAAAAGGTCCTAGAGGCCTAGATTCCTGGCTCGTCAGAGAGCCGGGTGGGAGAGGCTCTGTCATGTCCCATGTGCCTAGGACGGGACTCTTGATTGTGCTTGGATCAGCAAACTCGGGTGGAAAGCTATTGTGTCAGCCACCCAGAGCATGTGGGACCTTGTCCGAGCTGAGCTCAGGGTTTCCATTTCCTAGCAGAGAAAGCAGGGGCCAATGAGGTTCAGCAGTTATTCCAAGACACGCTGCTTTAATGACACCTGGGCTCAGCACAAAGGCCAACCTTCCCTGGGCACCATGTGCACTTCCATGTGCATTTCAGCAGGTCCAGGACCAGGTCTCGGGTTCTGCCTGGCTCTGGCCAGCATTTAGTCCGTGACACTGTTGCAGGTAGGAGATACCTTATCTGACTTCCCTTTGCCCTTGGGCTTTGGTCTGCGCCTGGCCCCACTGGGCACACCCGGTGGATCTTGGGGTGAGTGGTGATGTCAGACTTGTCACATTGTCATGCCATCACCACCCCCAGGCTGCATCAGCAGCTGCCTGGCTGAATAATTCATTGGGCCTTGTTTACTCTTCCCTTCCTGGCTGTTAGTGGCTCTGGGAACCCTACCACAGCCCCCTCCCAGGTCCAGCTGCCCTGGCCTCCACCCTCTCTCCGATTTGGCCACCAGAAAGCCACTCCAGGGCCGGGCTACACAGTGGCTATAAATTATTCAGGCCTCATTTGGCTGGAGCCATGGCGGATATTGGGGCCGGAAGAGAATCTGGGCCATGGGAATCTGTTCCATTTGGGAGACATGCAGGAAGAATATGTGAAACCAAGTTGTTTCTGTCTCTATAACCATCCAAGTTGAAGCCCACGTCCTGTTAGATCCAGGGTCACCTGCCAGTTGGGAGCCGCAGGAAGCAAACCATGCCTCCCAATGCTTAAGTCGAAGATCTACCCACAGCATACGAGTAGGAATTGAGCTGCATATTAGCTACTGGGCTTGCACCAGCCAGCAAGGGATGACACATCCAAACCCAGGGACTAAGAACAGCTGAGGGGCAAGTGCTGGACCTCCTACGTTCCTGCCAAGTCACCGCGGGTACGTTACTCAATTGTCAGGGCTTCAAATTCTTCATCTGCAAGATGGAATCATGGTGGCAACCACCTCCCCGGGCCCAGACCCTGCTAGAAGGTAACAGATATTCCCCCTCTACACCACACTGTGAGAGTGGTTATTTTTTTACTCCTCCAATAATCCTGAGAGCTTTCTATAGAAGGGCACTGGGTTTTATTTCCCTATGCATCTTAAGAACTAGTACTGAGGTAGCTTCTAGTAATGCCTGGTAAGTGCTTGTTGAATGAATGAACAAATGAGTGCGTGAGGAATTGCTCCCCAGAGACGCAATGGGCTGACTGGTGAGGCTGTGAGTCAGCCCCTTATTGCTGCGGGTGTTTCACCGGATCACAATTCAGCAGGCATTCCACAGCAAGGATTGATGCCTGGCTCAGAAAGATGTTCGCTAAAGCCTCCTCCCCCCTCATTAAGCTGCGGTGGTTCTCAGATTCAACGAGTAAATGTGGCCTGTAGGAGTTGGTACGGAGAGTGGGTGGTGATGATGACAACAGCAACAACAGTGACCAAAGGACCAAATCACTTACTCAACTCGAATTGAGGTAAGGCAAAGAGTAGAGATGGGCAATCTCTTGGTCTAGCCTGCCGGACACTGTTGCCTGCAAAGACGGGGAGTTGTAGACTTTTCCTCTATTTCTGGTATGTAGTAAGATGTGCACTAGAAGTCCAACAAATGAATGAGTATCCTGAGTCTTTGGGCAATTAAGCAGTTTCTGGACATACTTCCCTCTCAAGATCCAGCACGCAAATGTTTCCAAGGCCCAAGCCAGCTCTTGTGCCCCCTTTACCTCATGCTTTGCCATAGCTTCTCTGGTCACAAAATGGGTCACATGAGTCACTTCCCTTCCTCTGGAACTTTACCCCACTCGCTTGTCGTAGCACCATCGCTGGGAGAGGGCAGGTAGAGCATGCTGCCTGGCTAGACCCCCTACCCTCAGGCTTCTGGGAACTACAATCACGGGGTAATGCGCCCACGCAGCAGAGTACTGATAAGCTATTTTGATATTTCAGTTGCTTTCAGAAAGACAGCTTCCAAGATTCAAGACCAGGTGGTGCTGGTCTTTTTTTGGAGGTGCTAATTAATAATTTAACTTCATATAATGATAATTTTATCTTGTTGCAGTTTGTGGATTTCTGATTATCTCATCCATCCGGTGCCTGGTGCTCCGCTCAGAGTGTGTCTCCTGCTGTCTGCTGCATGTACTGCTGGGAAATTTTTTTCCACTGAAGTGGGGTACAGGGACTGACATGGGTGTGGACGGTCCCCAGAGTGCATTTTCTTGGCAGGCTCTTGGTCTGTGGCATTGGGTGGCTTCCCGGCCTCTCTCAAGGGCTCTTTGGGACTAGGAAGAGGAGGATAGAGCTAGTGACCTTTACACTTTGGTCATCTTGGTATCTGTGGACGTGGGGATTTGAGGAAGGTTGGTATCACAGATTGTCACAGTCTTTATGGGAAGAGCCCCAAGATAATGTCGCCGCTGGTCCAGTAGCTCTCTTCACAGATTGGGAAACGGGCTGGAGACAAGGAGGGAATGATGTGAGGCTATGAAACAGCCAGTTGTAGAGCTTGTTTTGAACTCAGATCTCTTCTCCCCCAGCTATACCTTGCTTCTCTCCAGCACACACTTCTTGACCCAGCTAACCAACCCTTTATCTCTATTCTAAATAAAGACGTTAGACTTGCAGTGGGAAATGGTCCAGGAGCTAAGGGTGGGGCCCAGAATGAGCTCCCTAGTTTCTTTTCCTTCTGGCTATACAGAGCTCCCATAAGCCCAACTGGGATGGGAGCCCACTCACCTCTTGAGTGCACCCCCCCCCCACCCCCACCACCAAAGTTCTCTTTATCAGATGGTGACATTGCTGCCCTGCTTGTTCAGAAATGGGTGTGACCTAGTTAGAATCAGGTGACTTGGAAAAGGCAGCAGAACTCTCAATAGAAACAAAAGAAAGCAGAATTCAGTGGAAGAGATGGGAGAACATTTTGGACAGAAAGAATTAAGATGAGGACTAGTACAGCCTTAAAAACCACAGGACATTTGAAAAGGAACAATGCATTGGAGGAAGAGGCTGGACCATGCGCTGGAAGACCACCTTGTGTCGTCTTCAGCCTCTGAAGGATCTGAAGCCGGCCTGGACTGAAGGAAGATCTCTTACTTTGAGGGGCTTGTGCTTATCCTCTTGCCACAGAAGGGGGGCACTGGCAAGGGAGTTAGGTGTGGGCTCCGTGCTAGGGCTGCAGGAGGCTCTGCTGGGCCTTCTCTGACCGCTGGCAGAGCCAGGGAGAGAGGAGGAAGTTGCTGTTCTGTCCACCAGCTTGATCTCCACCCGAAGCTGGGCTGCTGACCAGGCCCCAGGTTGGCCTTAGTCCATAATAATGAGACGCTAATATTGATGACCAGATTGGCTGTGGCATCTGAGTGTTTGGGGACCCTCTTGACAGCTCGATAAGCCCTCCAGCCACTCTGGGCAACATGAGCTCTAAGCAGAGATGTGCCTCTAGAAATTGTGCCTGTCACTTCTGATTATGGCTGATGCCCACAGCACCTGCCAGTGGCTAGGGGAAGAACTGGTCATGTTCTCCCCGTGAGACCCCAGGAAGGCTGGAGCCTGATCTGGCAGACTCACCGCGGACGTAGAAGACTCTGGTTGTCCTAGGATCAAGCCTTGCCCATTCTAAATGTCCTTGGCTGCAACCTGGAGCGTACAGTCTCACAAGGACTCTTCCTGCTCATGCTCAGAACAACATGGAGACATTTATGACTCTGACTTAGGGCCTGTGACAATTTGTATTCAGATGAATCTCAACAATAACACAAGCTTTCTTCCCTGAATGCTTGAAATTCAGGAATCCTAGAGGATCAGAATGGAACAATTTTTAATGATCCGTAAATATAGAGGGGATTTTTATATTATTAATTTTTTGTTTAACAATTGCCCAAATAAGATACATGTAAAGCTTAAAAATACCAAAAGGCTTGTGACATAAAAGCACGTTCAGTCCTACTCTCTGTACCTCCCTCCCTCTAAGCTCCTCATTTTTAACTCTTTTTGGTGCTGTATTTTGTTATTTGCATTTGTAATAATATGCATGTGCTGCTATTTTTTGATTTATTTGTCTTAGAATTTACTTATCAATTTTTCACTGTGATAAGTAAAGACTTTGGTGTTTCCCACCCTGCTCTTTTCTTATATAGCCATGTTGGACTGTTAGTCACACGTACAGCATTGTCAGGAACACGTCAATGTGGTTGACGTACGGTCAAGCAATGGGCTGTGCTGTCCTCTCTCTCCTGCCCTTTCCCCTTCTGTGTGGCAGAGGCAGCTTATGCCCATCGGTTTTCCACCTCTCTTGACTTGCTTTCCCATTAGGCTGAGGGCATGTGACCTGAATGATCTCTTTGGGTTAAGGCAGTGTGACCACAAATTGTGATGTGTCATTTGAATGGAGGAAGGTGCACCTAGAAGATTAGTCCTGGGTGTGTCAGTGGGGTGTTTCTGGAGATGATTGGCATGGAGGCCATCAAACTGAGGAGGAAAGATTTTCCCTGATGTGGGAAGAGCCAACGAATAGGCATGTGACCTATTAGCTTTTTTATTAAAAAAATAAAATAAAGGAAAAAAACCCGCCCATTTTTTAAAGAGCTCCAGGCTGCTTGAGGGTGTGTCCTGTGCTGTTGTCACCTCTGGAGACCAGTTTCCAGTTTCTTTAGCTTTCCAACGCAGACTGGCACCGGTCAGTGTCCAGTGGGCTTTCAGGCTTTGACCTTGAACTGGAGCTGTATCCTTAATCCCTGTTGTCCTTTGGTTTCCATCTTCTCAGGATAAACAGCTACTAGATTGTCAGAAAATAATGACTAAGCACACAAACAACCCCTGTGGATTCTTTTGCCTTTGATCTTATACATCTACCTAATACATCGCTTTGTAAAATTTATATTTTCTATTGATTTTGTTCATCTAGAAAACCAATGCAGAAATATAGTACCATAAAAGTGGAGTTTTTGCTGTGACTGCACCTCACTGTGTGGAGTAGAAGTGTTTGGAAATGGTCTGGGGGAGGAGTTTGGACAGGTTTGAAAATGTGGGTTAGAGAAGTCATAGGATAATGTAAGCAGCTAATAGATGGTTTTGATTGGAGTTCAGAAAACCAGAATGCTAATAGGAACGCAGACAGTGAAGACCAAGCTCAAGAGGTATTGCTTAGGAACAAGAGCTTCACTGATGATTGCACTAGAAGGCATGTGTGTTACACTCCGGCAGAAAAATTGTCTGTAGTTTGCCCACACCCTGAGACTCTGTTTAAGAGTACGATTAAGGGTCGTGGACTGATTTGTCTGGTGGAGGAAATTTCAAAATAGCCTAGGTCTTAAGTCACTTTCCCACCACTGGGACGTACCATCCAACTTGCACAACTTAAAGGAGGAGAGGTTGGTTTTACCTCCCAGGTCTCAGTCCACACATGGCCAGCTAGCTTCAGAGCAGAAAATATCATGGTAACGGGCATGACACAGAAAAAGTGCTTGTCTTGTGGCAGCCAGGAATCAAAGACAGCGAAGGGAGGAGCAGGGACAAGAATATTCCCTTCCAGGTCATGCCTCTAGTAGTCTACCTCTTCAACTAGTTCCCACCTCTCAACAGCTCATAAAAAAATCAATGGATTAATCCACTAGTGAGTGTAATGCCAACATGATCCAGTCACCTTCCAGTCACATGGGGCTTTGGGGGGACAAAAGGCAGAGCGGAAAAATGTGAACAATTTAAATTTTGCTTAAAAGAAATCATGTATAAAGTTGGGGACCAAAGGAGGTATGGTTACTGAAACCAAGTTACCATTAAAGAAACCAAGTAACTATTAAAGAAACCAAGTGCTTTGTACCTGAATAAGAAGAAAGATGCCTTGAGGGTGTCTCAGAAATCAACAAGATCTCCCTCGCCCTGCCCTCCACACTGCTCATCACAGGTACAAGGGTACGAAAGTGTAAACCTTTTATTGGAAAAGAGAATATCTGGGCCCCTGCTCCAGAAGGGTCTGCCTAGGGATTTGGTTTTCTAGGATTCATTTTCTTGTGCTCAGGCACTCAGAGGCTACAGTAGCCATGGTTCAAGGGGACCTGGCTACTGTTTCTGCTGACAGCATACCTTGGTATTCATATGATGCTCGCATTACTGGCAAATATAATGCAAGAGATTTGGATAAGGGAAGCTTCCATCTGGCTTTTTGTTCTTCTCCTTTTTATTTATTTTTGTGGTACTAGGGATTAAGTCAAGAGCCTTCACAGTGAGCCACATCCCCAGTCCTCACTTCCCCTTTTTGATTTTGAGACACGGTCTTACTATGTTACCTAGGCTGGGTTTGACTTTGCTATCCTCCTGCCTCAGCCTTTCAGAGTGCTGAGATTACAGGTGTGCACCATCAGGTCCACCTAATCTAGCTTTTAAGAGAAGTCTGGAGAGGCCAGGCAAAGAGCTTCTGAGAGGGTGGAGTGTGAGGCTGTGGGAATCGATCCCAAGGCACAGTGGAGATCCTATGAAATTGGAGGTGCCGAGGATGCGGGATATCTGTTGAAGAAAGCTACAGGCTGTGAGTGGACTAGCCAAAAAGGAGGCCGTGTGAGCTTCCACCAGGAAGGCCATAGAAATAGGGCTGCCCACGCCCACTGGAGTTCACATATTATTACTTTGTGCCCCTGATGCTGGTTGTTGAGCTATAAAACTTAAGGTTTGCCCGACTGCATTTTTGTCTTGCTGTGGTCCAATTCTTCTCGATTCTCCTATTCTTCTCTTTTAGAAATGGAATATTTACCATGTGTCATTATATTTGAGGTTATGTAACCTGTTTTTGATTTTTACAGAGGTTGGAGCTAAAAGTTTGCCTTGAGCCTCAGAAGAGGCTGTATGCAGGCCTATAAACCCAACACGCTGGGAGGCTGAGGTAGGAGGATTGCAGGTCTAGGCCCTGCCTGGATAACTTAGCAATTTAGTGAGATCCTGTTTTAAATTAAAAAATAAAAAATGGACTGGAAATGTAGCTTAGTGCAAGGGCCCTACAGTTGGCCAAAAAATGCTCAAACTATTGTAACTCTAGGGAAGGGATGGCCACATTTCTAGTTAGGTGAAATTATAGACTTGCTATTGTCTCCATTTGGAAATTAAGTATTATTTAAAGAGATGTGAGTATGAAGTTAACAAGGGATAGGATTGTCTGGCAAGTTGGAGTGTCAACTAGTTTTGAGACCCATCTGGGAAACTGATGGAGCACACTTGTGGGTATATCTTGGTGGGTAATAGAAACATGACCTTTGGGTTTATTCCTGGCCCTTTTCTCCTCCCTCTTTGTCACTGTTTCTCTGATTTGCTTTTCTAACTGCCTTGAACTGAGGAACATAGCTCTGTCACATACTTTCGTCATGAGGTTTCCATCTTGGAATCAGCCTACAATGGACTAAACCCCCGGAAACCATAGGCCAAATATAACCTTGCTTCCTTTCAACTGTGGGTCTTGGATATTGCGTCCCAATGATGGAAAAGTAATATAGGCAATTAGGAGCCTGTGTTTCTCTCTCAACTCTCTCTTCTCCAGTGAGGACACTGTGTAGGCATTTAGGTTTTATGCTACAAAATTATAAAAGGAAGATAACCTCATCAGAATGTGGTATGAGTTGGTATGTTATCCAACTTTATTGTGGAGTTGGTATGAGTGAGAAATAAACATTTATGATTTATTGTGGCATCTGGCATTAACCACATTGATAAGCACAAGCAGAGGTAATCATCATACATCAATTGCATCATTTTCTTAAACTTTGGGGATTGTTGCATCAACTCTGCGATACCACAATTAGTAGAATTTTCTGTAGAAAAGTACCATTTTTAGGTGCAAGGGGTTAAAGCCAGTGTCTTGCATGTGCTAAACAAGAATTCTACTAGTGAGATATGCTGCAAAGTTTTTGTCCTGGGCATTTGTCCTGCCAACCTACTATGTTGAATTCTGTTTCCCGGATTCTACTTTCTTAGTTAACTTTTTATGTTTGCTGGAGTGTATCCTGTGGTAAGTTGTTAAGTAAAGCATTTATAGAGTAAGTTTTCTTACATGTCTAGAATGTCTCAATCATGTACCAAGGTATAGAACTCTATATTGAAAATATCCTCCCAATATAAAACACATTGCTTCATTTTTATCTAGCATCTATTGTTGAACTCAAGAAACTTTACAACCACATTTCTTTGTATAAAAACTCTCTTCTTTCTGGAAGCTTTGAGGAACATCTCTGTCTATATGTCATGAAATTTTACAATTGTACGTCTTAGAGTGGATCTATCTATAGTTCTGAGCACTTGATAAAGCCTTTAATTTGAAAGCTCTTTTTTTGTGCTGGAAATTTAAAATTTACTCAAATTCTCTCTGATAATCCTGTTCTATTTTCTCTGTTGAGTATTAGCTCCCTGATTGATACTTGCATGACTTACCTATAACTCTATTAAATTTGCGTAACAAAAAACCCAAAACACGGTGGCTTAAAACATGATTGCTTATTCTCCAGGCTGAACTTGTTTAGATGGCTCTGTTAGCACTGACTAGGCTTACCCACATATCTGCAAATAAGCCAAAGGTTGGTTGACTGAGGAAAGGCTTAGCTGGGGTCCAACTCCACTTCCTATGTCTGCCTCCCTCCTCATGGGACCAGTGGGTCCATGTGGGACGCATGCTTTTCTCATGAAGATGGCAGAGAAGCAAGTATAAAGACCCAATCCCATCAGAGCTTTCTAAACCCTTGGCTCCGTTTTGTCCTCCAAAATCAAGTCTGAAAGCAAATCAGCTAGGAGAACTAGGGCCTTAAATGGCCTCTTTAATGGGAGGGGATACAAAGTCACATGGCAAAATATTTGAATATTGGGATGAGTAAGTAATTCAACCCATTGATACAATCTACCATAATTCCTTACATCATATGCTTTTTGTTTCCATGTCTTCGTCACATTGATGTATTTTCGAGGAGATTTCTCTGATGCTGTTCTATACTATTTGTCTTAAACTTTAGCTTACATTTTTGGTTTTTTCTCTAATTTTCTTGTACTATAGTATCCTATTTTTATCATATGAATGCTGTGTATTTTTACCATGTTAACATACTTATTAGTCTTTTTTAAGTCTTTAAAATAATTTCCAACTTTTTTTTCTTCAGTCTTCCATCCACGTTTGATGTGCTTGGTTTCTGTCTTAGTGGTTTTGCACATAGTATGGTGATCTAGATGGTGGATTTAGGAGCAGAGTGGGTCTATGGCTTACCAACACTGTGACTGTACTTGTGCTTGACTTCTTTCTCTCTCAAAGTCATCACCTGTACAATGAGGTCAGAAGACTGACCTGTTTCATGGATATTTGGGAGGATTAGGAAGGTATTATATGGATAGCATCCCGAGTACCCAGTGTGATGACTTAGCTCCCAGCTTCTTGTGTCAAAATCTCTTCTCAAATAAACCCATGGAACTGGAAAGCTGATTGGAAATTTCCCTTTCTGTGACAAAGCTTGTGGAAAGTCAGACTTCAGTGTGCGAGGCTGGGTGGGGAGATTGCTCCTGCCATGGAACATCAGAGTGGCATTCAAAGCCTCCCCCCTTACTAGTAGCAGTTTCCCTGCAGTAAGTTGGCATGAGAAGTTCTGACTTCTGAGCACCTGGGTCTCCTGTGTCCATCTGTTCAGACTCACGCTTAGCTCCTGTTCCCACCTCCAGGTCAGGCTTACCTCTTGCATCTGGAGACTTTCAGGCCTGGTCTGCTGAGGAGTTTGCTATCATTTTTGGGTGGGGAGAATATTAAGAGAAGACAAAGCTTGGGTTGAGAAGCCAGAGCTACACTTTGGAACTGCTCCCCTTGCAGAAACCCTCAGTCAAAGACACTTGGTGAAAATCAGTGTGCAATGCCAAAGAAAGCAGAGCTTCTGGGCTAGAGTAGGTGGAGCCTGGAGACTCTACTGCTCCACTGGTCCCCTCTGAGACGCTGGCTTCCAGAACGTGGTCTGCACACCACTAAGATGCAATATCCTTGCCCTTGCCTCACAGATGAAGCTTAGGTGCAAAGAGGAGGGTGTCTGGAGTCTGGCCTCGATAACCAGCTCAAAGCTCTTTCTTCCATATTCTGTGGCTGAGTACGAGCCATGATGGCTAATCGCCTCTTTGCTTTTCTCAAAAAGTTAAGGATAAAGTCCCACCTTCTTCCCCTAAGCTCCTTCTGAGTCTATTTTTCTCCAATTCTATCTTGACATTCTATTTCTGTCCCACCACCTCTGGGGATAATAACAAGGGGCACATAATTGCTACCCACTGGGTAAAGTAGTTCTAACTTATTTGTCCCAAAATACTCTGTTCCCCTATTTGGCCCTGGCCAGTCTCTATGACCTAAGCCTCCGCTGGCCCCTATAGTGATGCCAGCACCCCAGCGGCTGAGCTAGTGGCTGTTCCCCTCACTCTCAACCCACAATTTAAAAATCCTCCCAGATCATGGATTCTGATAACGAGCTGTTGGAGAGCCTTCCCGTCTTCCCATTCTTCTCTCTCTAGGGCAGATTTCCGTCATCTTCTAGGTTTAGCACAATGTCACCTTTCCCGAGAATCGTTGCCTGGAATAAGGTGCTTGATCTCTTGAGCTTCATTTATTCTAAATCTGTAAAATGGGGAACATGGGATCTGCTTTATTGGGCTTTTGGGAGGAACAAATATGCTAATACAGGAGTTGGCGCAGTGCTGGGTGCACACATCCTCAATGACTCAATAAATGTTAGCTGTTATTACTGCATGTGCATCTATTGTAAAAATGTCCCATTCTGTCTTTTGGTGTATGTCTAATTTCTTCACCAAATGGGTAGATCTCAGCCCTGACTGCACATTAGCATCACCTGAGGGGCTTTTTACAGCCAGGGATGCCAGCGTCCCTCTGCAGATCAACTGGCTATGAACCTTGGTGGATGGGCTCAGGCACGGGGATATTGAAAGCATCTCAGGCTGTGGCTTATAATAGAGAACGCTGAGCTGGACCATGAGCTGCCGAGAATGCAGATTAACCACTTCTCATTTTAATGTTGTGCAGAGGGCTTAATATTCCATAACTATGGAAGGAATGACTAAAGGAATAGGTGTTAGGTACAAAGTCAAAACTGGAATAAAAGGGTCTTTGTTGGCGTGGATTTAGGCACTGACTTAATCAAGACCAGACCCTGCTGGACTCTTTCTAAGGACCATCTGAGGGCCCTGGGAGGCCCATGTGTGTCTGAGCCTGGGCTCTCCCCAGGCCTGTGGAGTCACATTTATGGATAGATAGCCTATCCATTCCAAAGTCCTTTTATGAGACTTCATCAGAAACCCACCAGTGGTCACTTCCTATTCTTACTAGTAGCCCAGTGGACAGATGGGGAAACTGTGACCCAGAGACATTGGGTCTGTCAAGTCCTCACAGTTAGAGAACAGCAGGGTCAGGCTTCAGGCCTGTGTCCTCAGACACCTGGTCTCTCTGGAGTGAGGCCCAAAGCTACCGAGCAGGCTGCTGGAGTGAGGCTGTGTAGAAGGGAGGCAGAGGAGTGGAAGCCCCTCTGAGACACTGGCTTTAAGACCTCAGTTTCTCTCGGGAAAATGAGGCCCAGGATGGAGTCTGTGTGTGTGCTTGTGTAGACACACTTACATGTATGCATGCTCAATTGTGTGCTGCTACATATGTGACTATGCTGTGCACACCTGGCTGCAGATATGTGGCACACAGACTGAGCATGTGTGCCTGGGGGAGGGGTTGTACACTGCTACGTGCTGTCCTATACACTTTGTGTTGATGCTCCGTTGAGTGTGACAGTGTGCACACACTGTGATTTCAGTAGCCCCTTGGCTCCTCCAGCCTCCAGGAGGTCCACTAGGACTATCAGTCCAAGGACACGTGGCTGCCCCTCCCCGAGAAGGGGCTCTCCCCACACCTGGGCCTTTTCCTTCTTTGCCACCCCACCGCCTGCCCCGTGTCTTCCCTCTCCCTGGTCCACTGCCCCCACCACAGTGGATGCTTGCCAGAGAAAAAGAGGCAGGCAGCGTGTGAAGGAGGCTGCTCCCCTCACTGCCTTCTGCCTGCTGAGCCTTCCCTTCTGCCAGGCTCGCTTCTGCAGGAAATTTCCCTGGGCACCTTTACTCCCGACTGTGCGTTAATTGCTTAGTCTCCAGGCTTCCCCATTCACCTCGGGACTGAGAGACAGGGTCACCTTGCCATAAACTTTGCCCCAATCTGAATCCGAGGAGAGGCAGCTAGAGTCCAGGAGAGCAGTTTGAAGAGATACCGAGGGCAGGCTTGTGGCTATAACAAGGAGGACGTCACCGTGAGAGACTAAAATGCCCAAGTTTGGCTGTCACTGCTGTCCTCCCTTCCTCCAGCCCTGTGTCTGTGTGCGTAGAGGGCTTGCTAGATAGTTTGGCTCTTAAGTCCCTCAAAGACTAATATTAAAGGCTTGGTCCTGAGCTTGGTGCTATTGGAAAGTGTGGAGACTTCAAAAAAAAAGGTACCTACTAGGAAGTTTTCAGGTCAATAGGAGCATGTCTTGAGAGAGGATTATTGGACACAAATCTCTTTTTCTCTTTCTCCTTTGCATCTTGGTCATGAGGTGAATGGTTTTGCTCCTACTTACATCCCCCCCCCCCCCCCCCCCCCCCCCCCCCCCCCCCCCCCCCCCCCCCCCCCCCGATGTGCTCTGCTTCCACCAGAGGCCTAAAAACAATGGGTCAGTGCAATCGTGCACTGAAACTTCTAAAGTTACGAGACAAAAGAAATTCTTTACAAGATGATTGTTTCTGGTATTTGTTACAATGACGGGGAAGCTCTAACACAGGACCCATGTCCAAGTTCAAAGTTCTTGAGAAGAGATGATGTACCTGGCTGTATGGAGACCTGCAGATGATGTGTTAAGATGGTTTTGGGTCTGGAGGGAGTATTCTCCAGGGAACAGCATTGGATGAAGGGATGGTGGCCCGGAGGGGCCAATACTCACCCGCTGGGAGGCAGGGGATTGACATAAAAGCTCTCTTCCTCATTTTTCTCTCATTAGTGACCATAGAACTCCGTCTCCCATTTTGAGTGAATCTGTCCTCAGTTCTTTAATTCTTCCACTCACACGTATTTACTAGTTGCCTCATTACGCATTATTTGTGAGTCAAGTGACTTCTTACAGCATCTTTCACGTCTTCTTATGGTGCTGAAGATGAACTGAGGCCCAGAGTAGAAATTTATTTATTTAAGGGCCTAGGAGTTCAATATTCTTGTCTTGACTCTGTAACTCGGATGCTGTACAACCCAGGGCACACCGGTACTACCTTCTGTGCTTTGAGAGCTTTGTCAATAAAGGAACCAAAGACTTGGGTGGTACCCCTGGGACCCACTGAAGGGCATTACAGCGTATTTCTTGGGTTCCCTGTGCAAGGACACAGGTCCTAGGTCAGAGAGTCTCACTTATTCTCTCCCATCAACAACCCTGATGGTGACATGGGATTCACAGAAATAGAAAGAGGCAGCTTCTCAATTTCAGTCTCCAAGAACAAGCCAGATGGCCTGTGGTAAGAGCTTCAGGGTGACTGAGACAGAACTTACCAGGAGTGAAAGGACCTCCAGAGTGTACCAGACTGGGAGTTCCTGAAGGCATGGGTGGCTCTTCGTCTAGTTCTTGACGTTTTGTCTCATGCTGATGCCCAGAATATTTGCTCAAGAAATGAATAAATGAATGGAGAGGAGACAGTCAGGCTAATTAGATAGCCAAGTGAAGAAAGACAAAATCTTGTGTTGCTGGGTCAAGTGGAAGGAAGATGAGAGATTAAAGAAAACAAGTTAGGATAAGGCTGGGTTATGCCATAGTGACAAATAAGCCCCAGACCACAGAGGCTGTAAGAGACAAAGGCTTACTTCTCGCTCAAGTCCCTGTGGGTGGGCAGGGAGACTGCTCCTAGCAGCCGCGCAAGCAGGAGGTGGATGGCACAGCCTGTCACGAACAATGCCAGCCGCAGCGCTAGAGAAGAACTTTGAGAGTCTCTCTGATGGCCACATCGTCAGGAAAAGACACTTTTGAACACAATCCGTTGGAGGACGGATCATGGTGATTAGTCCATTGGCCAAAAGTAGTCACTAGGCACTTCCAACCATGAGAAAACTAGGGCATGCAGTCTCACCAAGTGCTTAGAAGATAGAGACTTGGGAGTGCTCGATGTCGCACTAACAAGAATGACCGAAGAGCAGGCCATGGAGGGGCAAAAAGGGAAGGGGCAGCTGACATGTCAGACCCATGCTTCAGAGCTCCGTGCCTGGAGATGGGTCTTCTTTCCGATCCTCCATGTCAACATGGAGGTACACGTGTGTAATCCCAGCACTCTGGGGGCTGTGGCATGAGGACTGCAAGTTTGAGCCCAGCCTAGGTGAGCTAGTGACTTAGTGAGACACTGTTTCAAAATAAAAATAAGTAAATCAATAAAAAAGGATGGAGATGTAGTTACTGCAAAGTCCTAGGTTTAATCTCCAGTACTGCAAATAAATAAATAAATAAATAAATAAATATTGTAACTTATAAATTAATCCTAGGAGCTAATGAGTTAAAAATTGACCAGTTTGAGGAAAGAGGAGACAGTACAATCTGCATTTGTACTTGGTGGTTGCTATATTTTCTCCTTGCAATTTCTGAATTTAGGCTGCCCATGCGTAGGCACAGGCCAGGACAATTAATGTGGTTTTGGTTCCCTCTTATGTCTGCCTACACCCCTCAAAGATTAGGAGGCTTCATTTTTCTCTTTTTCTTTCTTCTTCTTCTTCCTTTTTTTTTTTTTTTTAAATAAAGCTGTCCTTGGGGAAAAAACAAAGACTCTCCCTTGTGTCTTAAAAGTACATTAATGTCTTAGTAAGTTACATGCTCTTATTAAAGGGACTAAGGGACTGTTTCTTTTTTATTACATTTTTATAGACATTTTACTCATGACATCGTGCCAAATGTGTTCTAAGCTCCCCAATCCAATGATAAAAGGATGAGGGGGGGGGCATAGATGGAAAGAGACAGAGAATTTGGGAGAAAGAAGGAAAAAATCAGACTTTTGTCTGGACAAGAGGGGTTTACCTTTCAGTCATTAGAAGGAAATTTTGGATTTGTGCACTTTGGCTGGAATCAGGAAAATAAAAGGGCTCAGAGTATTAACACTGAATGTGTCAAAAGAAGGAAAGCAAGGGAGAAGACTGCACGTGTGTATTCCGTATGAGCTACAACTTCATTAAGAAATGTAGCTGTCAATGACCAAATCCCCACACTTGGACAGAAAGTCCTTCCTCGCATCACCTGCGTCTTCTCTCCAGCTTCTTTCCTTCAGGCGTTACCTGACCCCACACTTGAGCTCTAGGCTGCCTTTCTTACATTTACCCAAGCACGGTCATGCTCAGCTTTCTTTGCGTGTCAGGTGTGCACTTTCAGTCACCTACTTGGTAAGTTCCTCCTCTTCCTTTTGACCCTAGCTCAGCATCTCCTGCACTCTCAGCCTCCATCCTGGCTCCTTCCCTATCCCTAAGTGGGCTCCTTCCAGCCATCACTCTTTCTTGCAGAAACTCCTCTCACAGAGCTTATCACACTGGCTGACAGATGTTTCTGTTTCTTACTAACCTGTAGAATCCTCGAGGGCCACGACTGTTTCTTCTTTCTCTTTTCATCTGTTGTACTCAGTGTAGGCCTGTGCACAGCAGTGTGTGTTTCTCTAAGAAACTGGGAGAGTAGATGAGTGACTAAATGAGTGTGTCAGAAGGAATCTGGAGGGTTTCTTAGTATAACTTCCTATTCAGCACAACAATGCCCTCCCTGGCAGGGATTAACAAGTCTCGACCCATGGGCCATATCTGACCGTTGCCAGCTGGGTGAAAAGATGTTTTATCAGAACACGATTGTCCCCTGTTTTGTGTAGCAGCAGCATAGTTGAGTTGTTGCGACCCTACCTGACGCCATTTCTGGTCCTTTAGAGAAAAGTTTGCTTCCCACTGCTCTGTAGCATTGACTTTTAATCCTTATGTTCCAGAGATCCCTTTGAGAATTTTACGTATCTTTGGTATTGAATACATACACATTCATGGGACATTTTGCATTCAATTTCATGAGGATCAACTCCTTAAAGCCCATTCACCAATCCTGTAGGGATGGATTCATGGACAACAGTTAGAGAATTCTGTGTCCCAAGGCTAGGGAGGCCAGGGATGGAGCGTGGTGTGAAGGTGGCTTGGGAGCAGACTGGTTGAAAAGTTTTATCTCTTAAAATGAAAAAAAAAAACCCCACAGTGTCATGCATTCCTGACACACAGCCGAATGCCTTGTATGCTATGGTTTGAATGTGTGTGTCCCTCCCAAATGCCTACATCGGAAGTCAAACCCCACTGTCGTAGTAGTAAGAGGTGGGGCTTTTTGGAGGTGATTTAGCCAGGGAAGGTGTGACTAGTGACGTTATAAAAAGCTGAAGGCACTAATGAGACTTTTTCTGCTCTTCCATCAGTTCCACCATGTGAGAATAGAGAGGCAGAGATAATGAGGCTCCAGCTTGGAAGCAGAGAGAACGAGTCCTCACCATGCAGAGAACCTGGCAGCACCTTGAGCTTGGACTCTCCAGACTCTGTGTGTATGTGTGTGTGGGGGGGGAGAAATACATTTCTGTTTTTTTCTTCTTTTTTTTTGTAAACTGCTTCACCTTAGGGATTCTGAGACAGCATCAGAAATAGACTAGGGCACTGTGTATGGCATCTCTGATCCTAATGAGCCTGCTACTGAGCATCACATTACTGCCATCCTCACGCCCGCCTGATCTTGTAACTTGAACCAACACATCTCCTGCGTGTGGAGGCTATGGTCAGTGGGCATAGACCCATTTTCTCAGGGAGAAGAGCAACTGGGAGCAGAGAGCATGCTTCCTCTGATCTTCTGAAGGAAAGGCGCTAGGGGCCAGAGAAGGGAAGAGGAGCCAGAACCTTCCCAATAGACCACATCCAGCTTTGCTTTCTTAAAAACAGGGGCAGGAGGAGCTTGGGAGTGTCTGAGAGCTAACGAAGTCATGAGCAGTAGGAGGCATGAGGCCTCTGGGAAGAAAATTGTGGGCAAAACAAGCTCATTTTTAGCAGCATTATAAAATTAACAGATGAAGAGAAGACATTAGACATCATGAATTTTTGCTTTTAGCTGAGCCCTTGATAGAGCGCTGTGCAGATGCTGGCAAAACTCATTCTGTTTGGGTTTGTGGGAAAGATGGATCCACTGAGAGTCTCAGCAGAGGGCCAACACTCCTGGGAGGGACACTGGGCAGGGGCAGTCTAGGTGAACATCTGGGCTCTGCCCTGCCTTGAGAGCTTTATTTCTTGCTCCTAGAAGGAAAGAAGCTATTGTCCTCAACTCAGTAGGGACAATGTGCTCAGGGGCGGAAGACCCCTGCCTCAGTGGCAGGAGTGGGCATCAGGGTTTGTGGTGGGGGGCAGGGAGCCCATGTCTTACCGCAACTAGAGACACTTTTCCTGAGACCAGGAGAGATCTTCTGGCCAGGAGTTAATGGGAGTGGCTTAAAAATAAGCCAAGCTCACCGTAAGGGCAAGAGAGAGGAGGAACAAGAGATGGGGTCAGGCAGAGTGAGCTGAAGACAATTGCCATGTTCCAGGAAGGTATGGCAAGTGGGCTGGTACTCAGAGAAGGTGTGGTGACTGGAATCCACACCGTATGAGGAATGGCTGAGGGAAGGGGGCAACACTACTTGTTTAAATAGAGGCCGGTTCCAGAGCGTGCTGGAGACTGCTGTGGTCTCAGCAGGCTGAGCAGAGTAAGCTAGTGGTTTACAAGGAGGCAAAGAAAGGTCTCTACCACTTGAAGTGAACTCCCCATCCCATAAGACATTCCAGGAGCAGGCATAAGATGAGAGAAGTGTCTGGTACTGGGCAAGACAAGAGATTGGCTAAAGCCTGTCTACGCCCTCTTTGGAAAGTGTTTTAACAGCTAAGCTTCCCAGGGAGGCCTGTAGGTGCCCAGGAGCTGAGTGGGAGAGTCTGGAGTTGTCTCTGAGATCTGCTAGCGACCAACAGGTGCTTGAATACAGAAGGCCTGGACTCAGTGACCCGTGGAGACTCGTTAGCCTGAGGAGTACTCCCAGGCAGTAGAGTGCAGAGAGCTGCCAGCCTTTCTGAAATCCCGGTAGTGGGGTGGGTGGGAGGAGTCGCTTCCAGAGAACCTTCTCTAGCAGTGGTATCCAAACCCACTGAAACTTGAAGAGAAAAGGGAAGGCAAGGGAAGAAGCGACTGAGAAGGGACAACGGTCCAAGCCAGCTGCCAGCCTTTCCTGTGGGTGTACTCTGTGCTCAAGTTCAGGACAGACAGAACATAAGCTGTGGAAAATTATCATGCAGCAGCAAGCGGAAGCACCACCACCCATCATCCTCAGACAAACCAGCCACAGCCTTGGGCACCCGAGGAGGGCAAACCAGGCAAGGGGCTTGCTTGGAGCCATGGCACCCCGTGTCCAGAGTGTGTCTGACATATCCCTGCATGTCATTGCAGAAGGATTGCCTTTTGGAGCTGGAGAAAGGGTGCTGCGGGTGTGGCTAGCAGTGATGGGGAGGTAAGTCCACGGGCTTTGCGTAGCAGGCTGGGCTCTTAACTCTGGAGGCCACAGGTGCTGTGCAAAGGAATTGTGTCCCACAGAAAGGCAGGAGTCCCACACAGCAGAGGAGCAAGATCAGAATCAGCTTTTGGGAAACTGAATGTGGAGGCTGGACTGCAGGGGATGAGACCGGCAGCCAGGAGGCTTAGGGCAGGAACCGGGGGACAACGGGAGCCTCATTGTGATTGCTATGGGCAACTGGTTAAAGAGGGTGGTTCTTTAAATGTGCATTGTGCACACCTCCAAGGGAACATTTGCAGGGTGTGCAGGGTGTGCATGCCTATCCAAGAGTCTTGAGGCTCTAGTTCCGTATGTGCGAGGGTGGGCAGGTGTGTGAGTGTGCGCGCCCTGCCTGTCGTCAGAGAAAGGCAGCACCCACTAAACAATCTTGCTCTCGGGCTGCTTCAGAGAAGTCTCACAGTCCTGAGGACCAGCATCCCATCCACCTAATTCTGTGGCTCTCCTGCCAGTACCCCTTCTGGTGAGCTGAATGCTTCACAAAGGACATGGTGGGACGACCACATACAGCTCAGCAGGGACTCCCTCAGCCCCACGCCAGGCCTGTCATCATCTCCCTCTCCGGCTCTTGCTCTCACTTAGCTGGGTGAGGCAATGCGAACTTTGCGTCTGTTTCAAAAGCGGAAGGGTGTGAGGATGTTGGGCGAAGCCCCCGTTTCAGTTTCTGGACAGGAGATGACTCCTACTCACCACGCCAAGGTTTGTAGTGTGCCATGTCATGCTAGCCCGGTTCTCCCTAGTGCTCTTGTCTGGGTCTAAACTAGAGTGAACCAGCTGTTTTTGATCTCTGAGTCATGAAACATACTCTGTGCGCTCTGAAGGCAGCTTGGAGCAAGTGAGAAACTTGGTCATCGGAGTGATGATCCCAGGGCTCAGAGCCCGATCCTGGGCCAGCTCTCTGCCTGCCAGACGACACTTGGGCAGATTCTCTTTAGCTTCAATTTCTGTCCACGTGGAATGGGACCGGCCAGGCTATTTGGTCTAGACCACCATTGTGAAGTTGGGGGAGTAAGGAAACTCTCATCTGCTCTGCTACAGCATGGAACCCCTTGACCCACCCTTTATCCAGCGGTGTCCTGCTGAATGCTCAACCACTGTTCCCTGCAAGTCCAAAGCCCTGGTTTGAAGTGTTTGCTAATCTCTCTGGTGTAAACACTCTCGCCACGACTATTTCATCTGCTAGCCTGAAGCCACTAAACACAGAGGAGGCGAGATGTACACAATCAGTTCTCGTGAGCCAGCAGGAGCCAGCTCTAGTTTGTAGCTGCCTTCATTCTGAACATGATGACAGAGAAGAATCTAGGTCACGGTCAGGTAGGAAGCACAGGACACGAGTGCCCAGCATTGGGTCTGACTCAGAGGTGAGGCCACCATACACGACAGAAATAAGCCAGGGAGTGAGGCACTTGGAAAGTGCGAAGCAGGTTTGGAAGCAAGCTGTGTGTATGAGGAGGACCAGGACAGGCAGGCAGCTCAGGATGGAGCCACGTGGCGCCGGGCGATGGGCAGGCCTTTGCAGTGTGTCTGAAATATGAAGCTGCTTCCTGCATTACCAGGCTTTGGAAGGGGAGGTGTGTGCGTGATGATGAGCCTGCCGGTCAGACAGACAGGTGTTCCCTGAGTACCAGGGATGACGTGGGAGCAGGCCACGCCAGGGAAGGGCAAATCCGATCTCTGTAATTGTTAGTGCATCAATTCTGGTGACGCTCCCATGAGGTTGATGCCAAGGGCTTGGGGAGGAGGGATACCCTGGCTGACATCATCTGCTGTTTCTGGGCCAATTCTCAGCCTCCTCCAGTGGGGACTTCCTTCAGGACATAAATCATCCAATCACCTCACGACTACCTCATCCCTCTAAAAACACAGAGGGAATCTGAGTACATGGAGCCAGATGAGGTCTTGGCGTCCTCTGGAGGGTGCACTGGGGGTGGAAAAAAGAGTATGACCTTGAAGTCATTCAAACCAAGGTTTAGATCTCACCTCTGCCCCTTATTAGCTGAAGAGCTTTGGGTAAGTCATTTCACTCCTTGGACATTGCATTGCATGTCCTCAAATGGGCAAATAATGCCTAGTTATGTTTCTCATGTTCCCTCCTTCTGTCTTAAAAAACATGCCTGCAGTAGTTAATCTGTGGTGGCTCCTGGAAGGAGGTTAGATTTTCTTTCTGACTCCTTTCCCATCTTTGTGTGACAGTGGTTCACAAGGCTGGGTGTGTGGGGAGGGAGGGAGAGGATAGAGGCTGTTCACTGGGGTGGGGAGCTGGTTGAGTAGGTATGATCTATGCTCAGACCCTCCTCAGAAACTATTGGCGACGCAGGGTGTAGAGGCCAGCCTGGATCCTCAGAAGCACAAACTGAGTACTGCCTGTCTGCCTGACTTCCTCCTTGCCGGAGACCTAATTCTATTGGCTCTGAATGTCTGCCGGTCTGTCCTAGGGGAGATGTGTGGGATTTCTCCTGTCTGCTGCCTGCATTTCTGCCTAAGCCAGCCTGACTTTCTGTCTGTCTGTCAGTCTACAGGTGATCCACCATGCCACCGCTCTGACTGCAGCTAGTTCTTCCGTACCTGGGCTCCATTTTATAGTGTTCGAGTGACAGAGAGGTGACAAGTGAGAGCAAAAGAGAGTGACAGACGGGTGTGCGCATACGGAGGGTGAAACACGTGCTCGCACAGAGGGTTGACAGCTAGGTTGTCCCCTTTGAGACAGGGGCACTCAAGGCGTCTCTGACGTCAGGAGGGGAGCCTGAACACCATTCGTCCCACCACGAAGCACTGCCTGTCTGTATCCCTGACCACGGACAGAGGTGTCCTCCGCAGAAGAACTGAGAGGAGGAAGAGGAGAAGGACAGTACCCATGGCAACCAACAGAGAGGCACATTTTGTCTCTCATCTCAGGAAGAACTTTATAACAATGGAGCTGTCCAACAAACAAAATGAGCTGTGAGTAAGGTAGTGATCTCGCTGTCACTGAAGTAATACGATTATGGGCTGGCCACACACCTGTCAGGGCTGCCACTGGAGAGTCTGATTGGAGAGGTCAAACGCAGCTGACATTTACAGGTGATCCATTTGTGGCACTTTGCACAGTGCCTGGCACGTAGCAGGTGCTTACGAAATGGTTGTTCTTAGGAGGGAGGCTGGACTCACCCACCTCACTGCCCCATCCTAGTGCCTGAGTGCAGGAGAAAGAAGGAAGGGCACTTGGTGGCAACAGGTGATGAATAATCAGGAGCTGGGAACGTGGGGTAATAAAGGGCTTCCCAGAATAGGAACATCTCCATCTTCCTCACTCTGATTTGCATGGCTCCCGCAGGCCTCCCTCCCTTCGCCTAACTCAATTTCAATTTCAATTTCAATGTCAATAACTTCTCTGGCACGACAAGCAGCCAGGGGTTGCCAAAGTGAATTGGAACATTGAGTTTCGGAGCCTCGGACTGGCTTGTCTAGCCAGTACTGTCCCCTTTTGGCCTGCCGGGCCCCTCTGACGGCAAATCTCTCATCCTCTGTGTCCTTTGGGGAGACTTATTTTTACCTTTCCCAGCTGTCTGTCAGGTGGTCTGAAGAAAGATACACTCACTTCTTCGACCAAGATGTTCAAACAACAACAGCATGAGGGACGCCAGGCACCTGCTCAGTGGCACTCCTCGAGCTACACAGGGGATGGAAGGGTGACAGAGGCTTAGCCCCAGCCTGGAGGTCCTAGCCAGGTAGAGGAGATAGGTGAAAGTCAACAAGTCTAGTGACGTGGCAAGTGCTTTGACAGGAGTGGGGAAGGAGACCCCTGGGCCCCAGAATAGGGTCGTGGGGTGGTGTGGGGTGGGGTGGTTTCTTCAAAGACAAATAATGGGAGGAATTTCTCAAATATTTTGAAGGCAGGCCACCCAGTTCCTTCCCTGGGCCAGCAGTGGCCAGAGTGTCAGCGAGCCAGGCATGCCCTTTCCTTAGGCCATAATGGCTCTTAGCCTCACAGTGTTGGCAGAGATCAGATCCTGTGCAAAGGGGAGGCTTGACACCGAGGAATGAGAAGTGTCATGGGAGACCCAACAAGACTACTCAAGAAGGTGCGCAGGTGGAGTGCGGGATTAGTGGGGTGCCAGGGGCCCCTGGGAGTCTCTGCCTGTGGGGTTGGATTCTGTCCCATGAGGAAAGGCTTAGGAAGGACAGTGTGAGGATCCTAGAGGCCAGGGAGACCAGAGGACTATTTGAAATGCCCAGGCTTGAGACTGGACCAGAGAGGGCAGGGTCAAGGCCGGAAGTAGCCTCAAGTACAGAGACAATTGGACACTGGGGTGATGATGTCTTGCCCATAGGACATCCTTGCCCAGCATCAACTAGAGGTCCTTCCTGGCCTCCACTGTGGGAGTCACAGTTCAGGGAGTCAGACAAACAAGGGCTGAGCCAGCAGTGACCTTCAAGCCAGCCTCAGCCCTTGTCCTTCTCTGCCAACCAGCAGGCTGCTGAAAATGCTGATAGGAACTGGCTGCAGCTCACTCTGTCCTCAGGAGTGGGGCTTCTGGGCACTTTCCTGAGGTGGAGAGGGCCACAGGATCTGCTTCTAGCTCTCCTTCCCAAGCCTGAGGCCTGCCAGAGAGGAGAGCCAGGCATTGGCATCGCTGAGCAGATGGGCAGTCAGAGGCATGAAGTCTTTGCTTTTGCGTATGATTATGGTGAGATGTTGCCTCCTCAGGTCACAGGAACTTCCAGCCCCTGAGGCGACTGGACTTTCGTCTGCTACTCCTGGTCCTCTTTGCACAGCTCCAGGGTTGTATGAAGCGTTGAGTTGGAGAGACTGGGGGATGCGAACCATGCTAGAAGGAGGATCTGAGAACATGCTTCCAATTCAGGTTGGGTCCCCCCGGGCCAGTTCCTTCCATTTCACAACCACATCCTGCTCCTCAGCCAGATGTGAGCAACAGGCCAGATCAGTACTTTATGAGGCAAGTTCCTTAGGAGACCAGGAAAGTTGTCTTAAGAAAGAGACCATGTCTGCAAGTTGCCATCCTATGACTCTAGCTCCCTTTCACACACAGACACCTGTTGAGCTTTGTCTGACCGGGTATTTCTCAAGCATCCTTGATGACTCTATTTTCACAAACCATTCATTTTGATTTAAAGGAATAAATGGCCCATGCAACATTATTTGGAAACATTGCACTAAAAGACCTCTTACCTCTGGTCCCGAGAACTTAGGTGTTTATTTTTCTGAAGAAGGTGGACAAATTGTAGGGGAGGAGGAACGAATTGTCACCCTGAAGCACCTCCTCTGTGTCCAGCTCCATGCCACATCTCTGATCATCATAACTCCATTGTGGGGCAGGTATTGATTTTCCTACTGGCAGGTAAGAATGGTGCATCTTGGGGTGACTTGGGGAGAAGGGAAGTTTGCTAGCAGCCTGTGCATGTAGAAGGAGAAGACCTGCTCAGAAGGCCTAACTGGTGAGCCACAGCTCTTCCTAGCAGTCCTAGGC
The DNA here is from genome assembly GCA_004027205.1 of Ctenodactylus gundi. NCBI lineage: Eukaryota > Metazoa > Chordata > Mammalia > Rodentia > Ctenodactylidae > Ctenodactylus > Ctenodactylus gundi. Next base: position 89,854 of record PVKB01003357.1, read on the forward strand.
CCTCCTGGGTCACCTCTTTCTTAAGAGAGTCAGTCAGAGAGATGATGGGATGAAGATGGGGAACACCAAAAACTGGTGGAAGCCACCTATCCATTACTTAAATAGAGTTCAGATCCACACAGAGCTGTCCCTAGGTAAACGTGTACAGCTAGTACTACAGACTTGTGCACGGTAGTAGAAAGAACAGAACTTCACAGTCAGACTAGGACTCAAGTCTGCCCACGAGGGAACTGTCATTACTAACCTTATTTAACTGACTTCTTGCTCCTTCTGTGAAACACCCATCTACATCTCTGGCCTTGGAACACCTGGCTACCAGGTGTTCCTTTCCGGTTTGCCCGTGTTCTGTGCTCACAGCATGCACGTTCCCAAACCTGTTCATGTCCCGTGCACTTGTCACTGTAAATAGGCAATTTAATCGAATGTAACACACGCCAATTAAGCATGAGTGCAGAAAAGTTATGTTTCTATGGTAATTAATTTATGCTTTGGGAAGGCTGCTAAAAACTTCTTGTAGAATTAGGTGTGGGCAAGACTAGAAAAGATCTAAAGAAAAATAAACCCTATACAGTGAGATCTGTATACATCAATTGCCTTGCAAGGAATCAAATCCAGAAATCTCTTAGGTGATAGCTCGCGTGCAAAGCACAAGGTGGTCTTCCTTAACGCGATCTTAGGAAATTGTTCACCTTTCGGCACTTCATTTTTCCTGACTTTAAAGTAAATAAAAAAATTTCTATCTTGCAGAGTTGCTGTGGGGAGCAAATGAAGCCCTGTACAGCCCTGTGTTTCTGTCTGGCCCCTTTTTGTCAGGTCCTCTTTCTTCTTGCCGTGCCTCTGTCCCCATCTCTGTGTGTCCTTGGAACGTCACTCACAAACGTACAGTTTAGCTACTGTGATGGTGATCAGGGCTTAAGGCACGGGCTTTCCCTCAGTGAACACCTTCAGAGGACAAGAGGCTTTCCGAAGACTGGGGTGCAGTTCTGGGACTGTGATGAAGCCGCGGGGTGACAGGTCACACTGGAGGACCTCCTTGGCATTCCTCAGACCTATGAGTAGGTGGCGAGAGTGTGATCTTCCTTCCCTCTTTCTTTCCTTTATTCCTTTCTTCTTTTTTAGAGTCAAACCCAGAGACACTCTACATTGATTTATATTCACAGCCCTTTACATTTTTAATTTCTTGAGACAGGGTCTTGCTAAGTTGCCCAAGCTGGCCTTGAACTCTCACGATCCTGTTGCTTCAGCCTCCTGAGTAGCTGGGACTATAGGCGTGCGCCGGCATGTTTGCTCCTTCTAATGTGTGACCTGGTCATCTTTGTTCTTTGTGGTGACACCCCCAGTTTCCTTAACCCATCTATCTGGGAAGCTACTCAAGTTCAGACTCAGATGCAATCTTGTTCCATGCCAGGGGACTCAAAATAAGTTGAGGCTTGGCAGAGAAGTCTGGCCTCACTCAAACACACCCCTGAGCCTTGTCTGCCCTGTACCTCAGTGTTATGGAGACGGCAGCTCACCTGCGTCCTTGGCCTTGATGGACTCTCTAGGTGTTCTCATGGAGGGCCTTTCTGTCTACTGCTGGATCAGCTCCTTGTTGCCCGTCCAGATCTTTACAAGCACTTGTCACTCGGGCCCAGTTGGGCTCAATCCTGCCCAAAAAGTCCAAGGGAGACCTCAGATGGCTTCCACGTGTACTTATATTTTCGTCTCTGAAGTTCCACTCAATTCCCAACAACATAGGTCACTGACTCCAAGCTCCTACCAGTTAGCCCACCCTCTACTTTAGCTAGATGAGTCCTCAGCTAGAAACTTAAGGCTGAGGCATTGCTTTCTTATCCAGGAACCCAGTACCCCATGTGCCCTAGTGGCCCAAAACCTAAAGAAGCACTCATTAGGGACACCCATTGAAAGTTTTAGCTTGTGGAGATGGAGTGCGGCTGGTTAGAGGGGACAAGGACAAAGAATCAACAGATTCCCTTCTTTCTGAAATGGGCTCATGCCTGGATTTATGACTAGTGTGAAATCCTAGGGTGCGCTCATAGACCCACTTGATTTGTCTATTGACAAAGTATAAAAAATGAAAGGTACCTCATAGATTTGTTGAGACTAGTGTCAGACATTTCTCCCTGTGTGTGACCTACTCTTATCAATGATACAATATTGGGAGCAGACTCGGCTAAGAGTGGGCATGGCCCTAGACTACCAGCCAGGGTTGGCACCAGGTCGTCCCTCCTGACAAGGCGCTGAACTCCAGCCTGCCAGGGGCGACCAAGTTAGTAGTTCAGCCTTCGTGGCTTCTGGCTTATTGATCTGGATTGATTTTTTTTTTTTTTTTGAGATGGAGCAGAGAACCCATTTTTCATTTGGCAAAGCCAAAGTCTAGAGAGCAAACAACGTGTTCAAGGTTATATAAGAGCTCGGGATTAGGGTGGGACTACCTTCTGGAGTCCTAACTCCTGGGGACAGAGGGCTTGGAAGTGCTAGTGCTACTTCTTCCAGCCTATTCTAACACAGGATGTCTGATGGCTAACCTGCTTAAGGCCCACCGGAGGCAGCCTGGTGGCGCTGTTAGTGGGGCGTCCCACTCCTTCCTCAGGCAGCTGCCTGAGCCCTGCGTATAGCCTTGCATGGATAGAGCTACTCTCTTCCTACTGAGCCCGGGGACTTCTTTGTGTTTTCTCAAAAAATACTTCGCCCCCCCCCAACCCCAAACCTAGTAAAGGAGGTTGGAAAGGCAGAATGAGAGGAAGGGGTAGGACAGGCAGAGGCCGATCCCGAGTGACCTGGAGTAGAGTGATGCATTTGCTCACATCGGCCATTCAGCCCCATGCACCGGAATCCAACTGAGATACTGAAAATCTTCCACCTCTGCCACTAATCAGTGACTTCTGAGAGATCTGTGAACAACAGTTGATGCCAGGGATCCATCTCTACCCTCCTCCCTTCAGGAAATTCAGGGCCTCATTTCAGGGCTGGTAGTTAAACATTTTAACTACCACCTCCGTCATATACGCCAAAAAACACCTTAATTGAAAACTGTTAGGTGAAATAGGATGTATTTTTTTTTCTGTGAAATGCCATCATTCATTCATTCATTCATTCACTGAGCAGATTTTATAGAGCACCAAGTATCTGCCAGGACAAGAGCTGGGAATGGGCCTCAGAGCTGGATAACATAGAGTCCCTGACCCATCTTGCTGTGCAGTGAGAGGCAGGGAGGGGGAGACCCAGCTGTCAACAGTGACCACGAGGAAAAGGAAACATGGCCCACACCTTGGCTCAGAGCAGCAGGGTGGGAGGTGGCTAAGCCCCTGGGAGAGGTCTCAGCGTCTAGCCTGGAACTGTTGAGGTTCTGCAGTTCTGTTCAATTATCCACTAATGACTCACAATGAATAATTAGGAAGGGGACTGAGGACAAAGACACTTAATTATCCAGCAGATGAGAGGAGGAAACACTGAGTATCCTGTGACATCTCTTGGGGGACGCTAAGGGGAAGTAGGGAAGCGGCCAGAGGTTCCAGGACAGAGATCCCTTCATGTAGCAGCTCAAGAGCCTTCATGGGGATTTTGAGGGACCAGATAACTCAGTCAGAAGTGGAACTCAGTGCCTGGGAGGCAGACAGACTCAGGACTGTGGGGTTAAGATGGGAGGGTGAAAGGTATCTAGGGACTAACAGGTGGGTGAAAATAGAGCTGGTTCATTCCTGGTGGAGGCTCTGAAGGCCAGTTTGCATGGCCCCTCTCAAGATGGGTGCTTCCAAGGTAGGGCTGAGGTCTGTGGTGTTTCTCTGAAGGAAACTATGGCTCTAGCCCTGAATTATTGGGCGTACTTGTCACTGCCTAGGATGGACACCCAGGACTATTGATCTTCTACCCCAACTTGCTCCCTAGCCTCTGAGTCAATCCCTCCCTCTGGTCTCCTGGGATAACATTTAACACTAGCAGTCTTTAGGGGGCAGAGAGAACATTTCTTGCCCTTGAGGCTCAAGAGGAAAAACAGAGCTCAGAGAGGTGGCTTAATTGACCCAAGAACCCACAGCCATGTTTCAGAGGTGGGGTGGGACTTGAACCCGAGTCCTCTGGCTTCTGCCTGAACAACTCTACCACAGCTGGATTCACATTTCCCTCGGACCTGCGCTGGAGCAGAAAATAGCTAAGTAGTGGGTCCCAGTGAACGAGAGCAGTCGAGCTTGAATTCAGTTCCACACTGCCGTCTTTTACAGGCTCATCGACACACACTGTGGGGAACCTTGTCACTCCTGGTTGACCTTCCAGGGGCACTTGGCGCTCTTGGCGACGTTCTTCAGCTTTCAGGGTGGGCTCTGCTCTGATGCCTCAGCATCCTCTGCTTCTGTCACACACCTGCCACCCAACAGAGGTGCCAGCAGCCCGAGATGGCTCTTACTGCTTCGTGTCTCTGTTTTGGTGTGTCTGAGTCATTGCTCACAGAGATTTTAGTGCCTGGAGTCCAGGTCTCCCACACGTGCTCACACCTATCCATTTTGTGGACTGACCAGAGAACCAACGGTATAGGTGGAGAATGGGAGGCAGAAGGCTCCTTAGCAAGGGACTGTGGGATTGGGGCGGGACAGCACAACTTCCCTTCTGAGTCAGGTTTGGTCTCTGCTAGATTATGATTTCTAAAGAAAAAAGGCTTAATATATTTTTAATACTTTGTCTTGGGGGGAAGAGTGGAAGATTTCTGAACACCTACCTTGTGCCGAGTGCCTTGCAGACAATATCCTACTTGATCCCCATGGCCATCAGTTTTCCACAAGGCTTGGGGAAGGAAAGGTGAATTGTCTATAGTCAGTTCGTATGACAGGTGGGCTTTGAACAGATGGCTCTTGGTTTCAAAACCAGTGTTCTTTCCTCCACTTAATAGGATGTATCGGAAACAAACTGGAAAATCAGGGGTCAAAGTGGGGCTCTCTTAGGCCAGGTGCCCCACCATGCCCACAGGAAGGCTGCCAGAAGCATCCAGACCACAGGTCCTTGAAAATGATGTGATCCTTTGCAGGTCTGACTAAAGCGTCTCATGTTGTCAATGATGCCATGCCCGCCATGACTGTGACTGGAGGAGATACAAGTCTTATCTCTGTGTCACAGATGTGGAAACCGAGACTCAGAGAATCTGAGAACATGCTCAACATGGTGAGAGAAGTGTATGACAGCGCCAGGAATTAAGCAGTCATTTGATCTCACCTGCAACGTTCTTTTTTCTTTTAGGTGGTGCTAGGGACTGAATCAATCCCAGGCCTCACACCCTCACACTGAGCCGCTTTCTCAGGCTCCTCCCCCTTTGTTTTCTTTCCAAGACACTTGGCTAACTCATTAAGTCGCCTGGCTGGGTTTGAGTTTTTGATTCTACTGCCTTGGCCTTCTAGAGTGCTGGGATTACAGGTGTGTGTCATCTTGCCTAGTGTACATGCTACGTCCTCTCACTGCCCAGATTACCTCTGGTACCAAGTAAGAAAGCATGGATCCAACTGGGGAGCCTGACACATACAACCCTGGCTTGAGACAAAAACCAGCACAGTCACTGCAGAACTATAAGAGATGTGTTTTCCCATGGCGTATGGCACGCAGGGTCTGAGGAGCCATGAGATTTCACAGAAACCTAGAAACAGATGCACCATATTGACTTTATTTAGCTATCCCCCTTGTGGGTGACATAACAAATCATGAACCGAGGCCAGATTGAAACCCAACGCCTTGATGGACAACCTCAACTCCTGGAACAACTCGGGCAGTGTGGAGGTGATCCTGACCCAAGGACAGCTGCTTTTTCTTGCCCAGCTTATATACTCTAGGTACCCAAGGGAAGTGGCCAGTGCAGCAGCGTGGCCTTCTGGAAAGATCTCAAGCCTTTCCTGGTTGTCCAAGTTCTCTTAACAGTAAGTAAAACATCACCACTTTGTCCCCAATTTTGTCCCATCTTCCACCTCAGCAACATATCTCATATACCTTTGTGAGTAGAGACCCTTAGAGCCGTTTGAGGCTCAAGCTGAGGAACTTTTCTTTGACTTTTGTTCTTTGTTGAGCTCGGAATGCCCAGGGCATAAATGTATTATAGTGTGCCTAGTGGGGTGGGACACTTAAGGCTCTGGGTAGTTTGGGTAGTTACGGTTCCCAGGCTAGTGGCAACGTACAGTGGCAGTGGTGGTGGCAGTCACAGCAGGGAACCGGGGAAGAGAAATGCATACTGTGTTTCCCTCTCTGATTGCAGTGGTCCGGCCTGGGATGCAACCACCAAAAGGAGCTTTCTAAAGCCCCAATCTGACTGTGTGGGTTTAGATCTGTAACGTCCCCCAAAGCCTCATGTATTTGGCTATTATGGATTTCATGTGCTGTTAGGGGGCGGGGCCTCAGGAGGAGGGTGGATTAGAGGAGTGTGGCCTATCACGGCGTGTGGTAGATTACAGACGTGTGGCCTGGAAGAGGATAAACTCCTTCCTCTGCTTCTTCTGGAGGCCCTGATTCTTTTTCTTGCAATTCTGTGGGCACTCCTCTCTGCCGAACTTTTCTGAATGAACTGAGACCTTCTGAAGCTGTGAGCTAAGATTAACCTTTCCTCCCTCAGGTTGTGGCTATCAGGTATGTGTCCTAGCAATGAAGAGAAACTAACACAATGGGGGCAGCCCCCATTTCTGGGACCCCTTCTGACTAGCAGCAGCTTTACTTTCCTTATTTCCCCTTCTGTCTCCCTTTCCCCCTTCCGTAATTTTCCCAAGAAAATGTTCCCTTCACAACCTGCAAACAAGAAAAGAAAATTAAGACAATGACCATGGCACCTCTGTGCTCCAAATCCTTCGAAAGCTTCCTGCCGTTCCTTCCATCCTAGCTCAGAGGTGTACAACATGATCTGGCTCCTGCCTGCTTCTGCAACCTCCTGAACACTTACTCCTCTGGCACTACTCAGTACGGCAGGACACGACCTCTCAGCCCTCCCAGCTCTGGCAGGAGGGCCTTCCCTCCGACTACCTCTGCTTCCCACCCACCACCTTCTCCCCCGACGTGATACTTCTATCACAGCTCATCTTTCCCAGAAATCCCTCCAAGACTTCCACAGATCAGGGTAAATGTCTCTCCTCCCCCCGCTCTAACAGTCCATGCCCCCCATGCCTGTGAAAGTGAAGTTAGTATCCACTGAGTTCTGCTGCTAGACGCCTGCTTCCACTAGGCTGAACTCCAAGAGTCAGGGCATGCCTGGCTCCGAATGGTCATCCTCGCGTCTAGTCTTCTGCTTCTCAAGGTACCTGTGGTCCAAGTCCATCAGCTTCAGCATCAATTGAGACCTTGTTAGAAATGAGACTCTCAATCTCCACTCAAACCTGCATTTTAGGGACTGGAGGAATAGCACAGTGGTTAGAGCACTTGCTTAGCAAGTGCAAGACCCTGAGTTCAATTCCCCAGCACCCCATAGTCTGGGCATGGTGGCACATGCCTGTAATTCCAGCTCTTGGGAAGCTGAGACAGGAGGATTGTCATGAGTTTGAGGCCAGGCTGGGCTCCATAGTGAGTTTAGGACCAACCTGGACTGCACAGTGAGAACCTATCTCAGAAAAACAAAACAAAACAAAAAACAAAACAAACAAATGAAAAAAGATCCCATGCATTTTAATAAGATCCTATATCGAACTTTGAAAAGGTCTGGTATAGCCAGGGCTTAGCCAAGCAGATGCCCATCTACTGTGCTCCGAGGAAAGGGAGAATTGCACGAGTGAATGGCATGACATTCTCAGGCCTTGGCTGTGGCAGTGCTGGGTACCCATGACCGGCTGGGAAAGGGTGGTTTGCTATAGGGCCCATATCATGCGCTTCTCTGTGCAATGTTTTGTGAAAACTTATGACAGGGGGATCAGTATGTTTCTCTATAGATGTGAAAACTGAGGTTTAGAGGAACGTGTCCAGGGTCACAGAGCAGTGAGGACGAAGCTGGACTCTTTGACCATCTCTGGCTGGAGGACTGTGGAGATCAAGAGAGGAGCGGGGACAGGATGTGCTAGGCAAGGCTTCGCTGGGCCGGGCCCAGGAATGAGCTCACTTCAGGATGGAACTGAAACCTGTTCCCATCAGAAGCGGGGAGGGGGGGCTTCGGCTGGAGGCCTGAGCAAGTTTGATTGTGGCTGAAATCCCAGCTTCCACTTTGGGGGCCTCTGGTCGCTTAGCCCGGCTGGGGTTGACTCTGCATTCCTTCGGTGATGCCCTCTCCCCCTTGGTGTGGGAAGTCTATCCCCCCTTGGGCTTTCTGGCAGCCCACATTTCCTCAGCTCAGCATAGTCTGGACGCCTTCCTGTCCCTGCAGGCATCTGCATGCTGAGCTTACCAATCCCTCCTCCCCCCCGTACCTCTTTCTTGCCTAAGAGGGCCTAGGGCAGCATGTACAACCAGAGGCCTGGCTCTAATACTGTCCCTGGGTATCAGAGACAAGGAGCTGAGGACCAGAGATGGGAGCAAGTTCCTTGGGTCAGAGGCTGCACCAATAACCCTGAGGATGAGAGTCCAGTCTTCCCATGGTGATGGGCAGTTTGCCTGGAGCCTCTATGGAGAAGAGCACCCACAGGTGACATTTGCCTTTTTTATTACTAGCTATTATTTATTGAATACTTACCATATGCCAGACACTGTGCAAAGCACTTAACATACATAATCACATTTAATCCACATAATAACCTTATGATTTATTTACTCTTCCTACCATTATCATTATTATTCTCATTTTTCAGATAAGGAAACTGAGGTTCAGAGCAGTGAAGTAATTTGCTCCCACACGGAGCAGCCGAGACTGGAAGGCAATGTGATCAGACTCCAAGCTCTGCTCTGTTGACCTTGGCCTCTCACGGGATGCCTATGACAGTGCTGTAGTGAGTGAGCCAGGAGCCCTGTGCTGCTCTGAGCGGCTGGAGGCTTGAGATCATGGCAGCTCTGTCCTATAGGCAACCACCGTTGGGTTTACAAAATGTTTAAATGTATTCTGCATATTATCTCATTATCTTTGTAGTTTCCCGTGACCAGCTTAAGAAAATGGTTATGCTCCGAGACGTAACTTGTTGGATGCCGAAGGCCATGCTGATGTCGGGCCAACACACTGCTCCTGCCTCTGTTCTTGATTAATGCAGGGCCTTTGGGGACACTCGACACAGACTCACAGTGCATTCTGTCCGCGAGTGCTTGGCCCAGCCGGCTGTAGGACTTTCCCAGCTGGGCGGAGGCTAGACCCAGATAGGCATGTTTCCTGCGTGGTCTCAGGATTTCTCTGCAGGTAAGGATAGTGAGAGCGAGGCTGATGCCGTCCATGTGGACCGCCTAGGCTTTGAATACACCGGGCTTACTTGTCCTTGCTGCCAGCGAGTGTTGGAGGAAGGGAACATCAAGAATGAGATCTGGTCCCGCCGTTGTTGCTGATTATCCATGTGGCCGTGAGCACGTCCCGTCACTCCTTGAAACACCAGTTGTTTCACCTGTACAGACAGGAAGTGATGTCTTCTAGCCTACAGATCTTTCCAGAATTTTGTAAGGATGGAATAAACAGTGTAACCGAAAGGACTTCAAGAAGAACAGATCATTGCACGTTTATGAAAGGATGATTCAAAGTGCAGAAACCGAGGCCTGTAATGACAGTACAATAGGTAGGCAACATTTATTGAACACCTACTCATAAGGCTAGAGTAGACTTGTCTGTTAAAACCCTCTACACATCTCTTTAGAAAGGGGGTCTAAGAGTTTCCTCTTCTGATCCTAAGTTGAGTAGCTCTTACCAACTGGGGCATAAATTTACATTTCAGGGCAATTTGCATATTGCATTTAGAAACGAGGAGGAAATCTAGAAAGGAGTAAACTAGAGAAAAGATCCTTGGACTGTGTGCAAACTCTGCTAAGTACCTGGCCAACCAATGCTTGTTGGAGCAAATATCACATGGACCAGCTAAGGCTAAATGAACTGAATTTCAGGAGCCATCCATTGAAAAAGTGACAATTTGCAGCAACGCTTCACTCAATTACCTATGGAAACCTGCAAATACCTGTTATTTAATACCTTACATAATCCAAAATCTCCGTGATGGATCATTCAAAATATCCAGGATGCAATCCAAAATTACTAGACACAAGAAGAAATGGGAAAACTTGACCCATAGGAAATAACCCATTGAGACTGTTAAGATGACCCAGCTTATGAAATTAGTAAGGCAAATATTTCAAAGCTTCTCTTATAGCTATGATTAAGGATGTAAAGAAAAGTATGCTAGCAATGAATGTAAAGATAGAATTAACTTCAGGAAAATAAAGACGGATATCACAGAAGAGAATCAAATGGAATTTCTAGAACTGAAAAATTTAAAATGAAGATACATTATAATTACTATTTGCCAAGCAAAGAAATTCAGGCGCAGTGAGATTGAGTCGTCTCCTCAAAGCCACAGCAGCAGCTAAGAATCGGAATTTGAATCTCATCTATCTGGCTTTAAAGATTCTATTTTTCAACCACACTATTAGGCAGAATTGAGAGATTAGTGGGAGCCTGGGGGAAAACGAAAATGGAACATGAAACTTGCCGGAAATTCTGGAAACACTGGACTTTGTCTCACTGTCAGACCTTCCTGTAAGACTTTGCTGTCCTTTGAGAGGAGCTAATAGGATTATCTACCCACAGTGCTGAAATCCATGCTCTCCAAAACTCCAGTATCTATCAAATCACTTCTGATTATTTGCACTAATGAGTGGACACCAAAGTGAAGGTAAGCCACAGTAGCTTGTGCTATTTTGGCGTTCAAGGTTAATGCGATTTATTCCCTCATCCACCGTTGTCCCTGGGTTTTCTTCCTGTTTGGCAGAAGTCTTTTCCATGTTTTGCATAAACATTGTCTTTGGGGCATGGGTGGAGGGTGCGAATCTTCCTGTGACTTTCGCATTTGCCTACTTTTTCAGAGTTGAGATCTAGTGACATCCATGGTCAATTTTGTGAGCTTTATAATGTGCCTAATGCTATGCTCACTGTTGTGGAAGGGAGAAAAGCATGAGACTCAGAACCCTGTGTCTAGGAGCATTCACTTGGAAATACGCACAGAGAAGGATCAGGAACCACAGGAGCCAGGTCAGCAGTAGCAGCTCTGTGCCTATGACTTTGTGACCTTGGTAATACCCGCCTCAAGCCTTCAGAGAAAAGAGAACATCACTGAAGTTTGGGAACGATGACAAAATACTTCTAGAAGAAGTAAGATGTCACCTGCATTGCAAAGGCTCAGCTTAGGAAAGGAAGGGAGAAGACCATTCCAGGAATACTAGATACTTAATAGATGTTTATTAAATTGCGGGGGAAGGATACATGCATAGTTATTTTCTTCCTGGCCATATTTAAGCACGTGTCTTGTTATATAGCTGTTTAAAATGTTAAAAACAGACTATTTTAATCGTATCTGTAATAGTTCCAAGCTGGAAGCTACCCAGATGCCCATCAGTGGTTGAATGGATAAATAAATTATGGTGTATTCACACAATGGAATGCTACATAACAATGAGAAGGGCCCCTCTACAATGACACACACATTATGGGTGAATCACAGAAGCAGAGTGTTGTACAAAAGAAGGCAGACGGAGAAGAGGGTGGGTTATAAGCTTCCATTTATATCAAGTGCCAAAGGAAGCAAAGTTAATCGGTGGGGTTTGAAGTCTGCAGGGTGGATCTGGGTGGCAGTGACCGGAAGGCAGCCCATGGGGAGCTCCGGGGCATCTGGGAAGGCTTGGTTTCTTCATCTGGATGCTAGTTACACAGATGGCTCAGTTTTTAAATTTTTTATTGAGCTGCACACTTATGGTAAGTGCATTTTTTTTTGCAAGCATACTGTATTTCAATAAAAAGTTAGCAAACACACACAGGCGCAGGCTATGTTCCCCACCCCTCAGGCTCCACCTTCTTGAGCCCTACATCTTTGATACCAGACAGCATGACCTTGTGAGGACTGGCAGGTATCACTCAAGGAGAAGCCTCTCCTAAGACAAGAAATGGCAAGGCAGAGAAGCTCCCCTCCACACACACTTTTTAATGACTGGGAAATTGAGGTTTGAAGACAAGATTTCTTTTGTCCATAATGAGGGTAAGAAAAAAATCTTGGTCTTCTGGAAGACTTTGTGCTAAGACCAAGATTAAAAAAAAACCTACTCACCTCTACCTGAAGTGATAGAGGCGGTCAAGGGAGATCGGGGCGATGCATGAGAGTGCCTGGAGGAGTTGGGGAGGGGGTTACTTTGGACATTGCACCCCTCCCTCACAGCCAGGACCACATAAAGTAGCATGCTGTAGATCCTTAATCTGTCATCTGGTTTTATGAGACTTGGGTGACTGAGGCTTCCTACAGGACTTGTGACCTAATTGTAAAACTAAGGATTGAATTTAGTGACAACAAATCCCAATTGCCTTCCAAGTCCACTATCTCTGGTTGTAGATGTGAACCAGCGGTCCTCCTTAGGTGAGACAGAGTCTTCACCCCTCTCTGTCCTCAGGGGACTGGGCTAGGTGGGGCTTGTGAATGGAAGGCCTTGGGATTTTTTAAAACCCTTCTCTCTCTGTTCCCTTCTCACCTAACTACCCTTTAAGGAGTGGCTGCTCTATGCTAGGTACTGTTTTAGGGACATAAAGTTGACCAACAAGGTCATTATCCTTGAGGAGCTTATGTTCTGGGGAGGGAGATGCCCCAGATGGTTTTAAAAAGTGTGACAAGCCTTGCACATCTGGATACCTGTCCAGCACCCTCCCCCCTCCCCCTGCCATGTGGGAGCAGGGTAGATTCAGGTTTTCGGGTGAGATCAGGTCACAGAAGCTTTCATGAGGAGGAAATGCTGCGCTGGGTCTGGAAGAAGGAGCGGTCAGATTGGGTGAATCAGGTGGTGATCGCATTCTCGTCAGAGAGAGCAGCATGCTGGAGGCAGAGGCGTGGGGAGAAAGGACATTTCCGTGCAGCCTCCGTGTGGAGAAGGGAAGCCAGGGGTGCAGGGGGGCTGGAACTTGGAAGCCACGATCACCAGGTTGCAGTGAGTGGCAGGGCCGGCAGGGCCTTCTTCTGTTCGTGTCTCCCTGCCTCGCTCCCAGGATTGGATGAGACTCGGTTTCTGCAGCACACGTCCCAGCCCCCCTGAGGCTCTCCGGTCAATAAGCTCTTTAAGGAGCCGAAGAGAGGCAAGATCAATGCAGTTACCATCGATCCCCTCGGCGGCCGATTAGTAGCCGGGACTTAGCTGGCCCGGGAGCCCCTCACTAGCACACTGCAGAGCTCAGATTAAACCGGAAGCACCCAGCAGCCCTGGAGTGCATGCCCCTTCTCCCCTCAGGTTCCCCAGGGGCGATGCAGGAGATCCTGACCCTGACCTGCCGGGAGCCCTTTGCTACCTGCGCAGGTTCCCCAGGTGGTCAGTGGAGTTCTGGGGCTTCAACTCTGCCCATGTATTCCATTGCCTTTGGAGTCTGGGCCAATGTGGCCTCTGCCATCAAGGGCCTGCTGGCCTCTTCCAGCTCACTGTGTGCCGCCTGTCCCGTCCCCTCTGGATCAGGCCAGCCAAATGGCCTCCCACTCCTCCACCTTGCCACCGCCCCCATGGGGTCACCTGTCATTTCTTCCGGAAAGCTGTCCCTGACCCTCCTCCCACCACCACCGCCACCACCACAATGGGACTTAGGCAGGTTTCCAGGGTTCTCCCTGTGCTCTCCCAAGCAGACGAGGATAAGAATGCACTGTAATTGCGTATTTTCTGGTCTCATCCTGACTGCGTGTTAGAATTGCCTGGGAGCCTTAAAGGAGTACAGGTTCGGATTCGGCTGGCCTGGGGTTGGGTCTTGGGTGTGGAGATGCTTAGAGCCTCTTGCCAAGAGATCCTGAGGTGCCCCCATGGCAGAGAATCACTGGACTGGGGTCTGACCTCCAAAAGGTCAGGGGCCCTGTGGAGCAGTTGGGCCTTCTCTGCCTGCTACCCAATGCAGGGCTGGCACACAGGAAATGCCCAGGGAATGTTTGTGGAATTGTACTGTCCTTCTAAAAGGGGTGTGGGGCCTTGGTTGACAGCTTGTACCACTGGGATATTCCTCTGTGGTAGCATTACCATTTGTCTCTGCCAGACAACAGAAAGAACAAAGGCCCTGAGGCAGCGATTTCACAGTGGAAGACGAGTACTCTGGAGCCTTTTTCCAGTGCAGAAGCAGGGTGGCTGGCGTGGTCTCTAGGCCTGTCTCTGTCACTACAAGGGACAGTGAACCTGTCTTCTTGGAGCCTCTCGCCAGCACTACAAGGCCTTCCAACTCCTGGCTGCTGGCTCCATTGGGAAAAGCACTGCCCAGGAAGATGGAAGGCGTGTGCCTGGTGAGCCGGAGCTGGGAGAGTAGATGCAAGGAGTAGGCAGGGATGGAGGCCCCCGCGTCTTTTCCCAGGGGCTTCAAGGCAAGAGACCTAGGCCACTGTGCGCCAAGAGAGGTGGGAACCCTGATTTCCTGCTTCTTTCCGACTGGACGAGGCTCTCCAGAGTGCCTAGCTCACAGCTCAGGGGAGGCTGAACACTCCGAGGCAGGAGGAAAGGGCCCATAGGAACCCTTCCTTAGGGGTGTGCTGAGGACAGAGGATGCATGGGAGAGGAAGGTTAGGACCCGGGGCCAGTCTGCCTAGTATTAAGTAGGCAAGCGCTGATCAGGAGTCCTGTCCACTGGAAAGCCAGGCCCAGGTTTGTTCAAGCAGAATCCTCACATCGGGCGTGAGAGAGGCAGGCCAACGCCCCAGCTTCTGTCCCTTTGCTCCTTATACTAAGTCCTTGGCAAGTCTGCCCCAAAAGGAACAGATACCACTTGACCTGCACCGTCTTAGGACACTTTTTAAACTTAAACACTTCCACTGTGATACTTGGAATAGAAAGCAAACTGGGTCTTGGTTTTCCAGAGAAGGCTTTCTGGTCAGTCTGGGCTGCAGGACTCTGCTAGAAAAGCCAGGAAGGATTAGGGTACCCTGGAGGTTGAGGGCTAAGCTGGGCACTGTTCAGTTTTAGAATTTATGTTTTCCTTTGTCATTTTCCCCCAATTTTTGAAGCTCAGGTGCACAGAATTTGGGCAATTACCATCTTTATTACCGTCTCCTTATTGGTCCATGTTTGGTTCCCTTTTCCCTTCTTTCATTTATTTATACGTTTTAAGCATAAGTAATACCCTCCGATCTACCTAAAAGCAAAGACTGTGGCAATGAAGAACCTAATTGCACCTCTTCCTCCTGCCTGTCCTGTCTCCCAGCCTCTCCCACCCAAGGTAGCCATCACTCTGAGTCCGATAGCTATCATTTATTCATTTTCTGTAGTATACATATTTTGTTCTATTTTAGTGATCCCGGCTGTCTGTCTTGAGTTTTCGCTCTTCCCCTCTGGTCTTAGGACATTGGGAATGAGATACAATAAAAGAGTTGCCGAAGTCACCTCAGTGCTCTCTATGAGGGAAGGGACGAGGGAGGAGGGAAGCACCCCCTTCCAGAGCAGGCAGGTGGCAGTTGGAGAGGCCACTACTCGAGGAAGCAGTGTAAAGGATGCTCTTCGCCGGCGGCACTGAGCAACGTGGACTCTCTGGGTGATTCCCTCCTCCAGTCCTTCCTTAATCCATCCTGGTCTGCAGCCCGAGACTTGTAGAACTAGCACACCCTCTGTAGGCCACCCAGCTCTGCAGGCTGCTCCCCAAAGCCCTGGGCTGGGGTGCCAAATGTCGTCTCAGGATTCTAGCCCAAGTGTGCTTCCCGGAGACAGGGTAGAACACGTGCTGGCAAGGAACAGAACCTGCCACCCAAGATGTGATTACTGGGGTGAGAGGGCTGGCTCTAAGGTATACCCCAGAGTGGCCGCAGCACAGCCCCCAGCCCGCTCGGCCTCATGCCAGCGTGTCAGCCCCAGGCCCCCCAGGATGCTCATGCAGACCCACCCTTGCAGCTCCTGAGGCCAAGAACCAATTTTATCCATGAGTGAGTCTGTGTAATCCTCTTCAGGTCCCTGCCTGCAGCTGAGGAGGCTGAATGGAAGTGGGGAGGGGAACAGCGTGGGCTGGGAGGGCCCGAGCCACACCTGGGTGGGGAAGCCTTCCAAAGGACAGGCCTGTCTTCCAGGGCAGCCATCACCTTTCTCCCGCTGGAGACATCTAGACCCCTTCCCTGGATGACCTTCTCAGATCATTCCTTTTCTCCAGGAGGAAACAGAGGCATCAGTGGACCCAAGAAAGGTCACACCAAGGCGGCTATCAGAATCTTCTTGCCATCACAGTTTGTCTGTAGGTGGATTTCAGGGGAATCCCGGGCTGGAGCATCTTCCCGGAGCCCTTTCCTAGGGCTGCATACCAGAGGAGGAGAGAGGCAGTCTGCCCAGAGCCAGAGGTGCCCAGTCGGCACAGCAAACTTCAGATGCTCTGAACCAGAAGCGCCCAGAGGGAGCCCCTCCTACACTCACCGAGGGGGGATTAAGGCCCAGAAAGGCAGTAGTCCCGCCTCCCGTCTCACTAGCTACTGTGGCCTACCGTGAACAGCCCCCTCTTCAGGGGCTGCCCTTCTAGAAGCCTGTTATCCCAGGGGCCCACATCCGAATAGCTAAGCACAGGGATGTGGGCTTTCAATGCCTGGTCCACCTCTTCACTGTGTGTCCAGCCCAGGACGAAGCCTTCTCACCTCTGTTTCTTTATCTGGAAACAAGCAAGGCTGTCGAAAATGGAGCTCACTGTTCAGGTTTGCTGTGAAGCTTACACGAGATGACGCAGCTGACCAGCTCAGTGCCAGGCATGGAAGCGAACAGCCAAGAGAGCCTCACAGTTGTGACGGTCATTGAGCAGGTGGGCGCCTGTTCATTCTGCACAGCCTGCTGAGGCATCACTGCCCCCGCGAAGCCTTCCCTGGTGACTCTCGGGGCTGTGACCTCTGCAGCTTCATCGTGGACATACTTGCGTTCTGCTGTCCTTGCTGGACACGGCATTGTCCCTGCTGGAAATGAGCTCCTGAGGGAGAGGCGTGTGAAGGCCTGTGGTGCCGGACTCAGAGCAGAACCAGGGGCACCCAGTGGAAGGTGTGTGCCAGGCTGCTGTGGCCTCCTGGCTGGGCTCCTCTGCTGTCCTTCTCCAAGTTCCAACATGGAGTCCATTCTTCAGGCGCTGTCTGCATCTGGTGGCCTTCACTGCCCTCTTCTGACCACAGAGGGCAGGACAGTGCCTGGGGAGGGGTACTGGGTACGGCCGGACACAGAGCCTGGGACGGGGACGTTGGTGGGACGGCCTGGACATGCTCTCTGTGGCTTGGGCCTGCACACAATGGTCGCAGTGGAGGACTGTGTGCCAGTGGTGGGCCTGGAGTGGGGCTGACCCTCCTGGGGGGCACCAGCCCCTCAGGCAGCCTCTGGGAATGTCACATGGGGGTGGGGGGAGGGGACGGGGACTCACTTGCTTCCTCACTCACCGTTATCTCCTGTCTTCCTTAGGGACTGTGACAGGTTGAGAGACGATGGTTCCAGCTAAGAGACTCCTATAATTATCAACTGAGGATTATTTTAATTAAAATGCTTTGCATCCTCAGCTCTTAATTTCTAAAATGATTATAAATGTTATTATTAAAGAAAAATCCTTGAAGTGAGATCCATAAATCTCTGTCTGAGCTGAGATGACAGGGTGAGCTGCTGCGGCAAAGGAGGAGTCAAGGGGGGGCCTGGAGAGAAGGGAGGGGACCAGAGACAGAGCAGGTGGGGCTAGGGGTCACATGGACCCACTCACTGTATCTTCTAGATCATCGTGCATCTGGACTGAGAAGGCACACGAGATTCGAACGTGAATTTCGCATCTGCTATTTGCTGTGTGACTTCAGGCCAGTCAACTGATCTCTCTGGACTTTCGGTTTGTCATTTTTGAATGAAAATAGTCACCATCCGGCTCGGCTATTTTAAGGAATGTTGATAATGTGTGTAAGGTACTCTCGGGGCATAGCTACACGGTAGCAATTTTGATTAGTGACAGCTCCGTCCTCAGGAGAGTCCCCAAGAGTCCTCGGGACCTTCACAGGTCCCTGCTCAGACCACAACTCAGGACAGGTGTCTGGCCCCTTCTGCTCCTGATCACAGAGGGGGATTCCGGGGTGAGACTGCCAAAAGGGTGCACCTTCTGTTTCAGCATCCTCTAGAAGAGAAGGCAGCGCAGGACGAGGTAGGAAGTACAGCCCTTTTCAGTGTCGCCAAGGAAGTGGGAGCTCTGAGAGGGAGATTCTAGCCCAAGGTCATCCAGCATGTTGCCTGGCAGGTCACTGGACCCGTTGTAACAGATGGCCAAAGTGGGCCTTCCTTATTTAATTTCTGTGTGTCTTTCTAATGACCAGAACAGAAAACTTGAACGAGGAGATCGTGCTAACAATGCAGTGATGAGGCAGAGTGAGGAGACGGGTTGGCAGCCCCGAGACAAGAGTGGCCGAGCGCCGGCCTGGGGGTCAGGACGCCGGGGCTCCGCTCGAGGTCTCCCCTGGACCAGCTGCTCTGTGACCTTGAGCTGACCCCTTCTCTCCCAGGACCTCAGTTCCCTCCTCGGTGAAACGGGCCGGTAATCGCTGCCCCGCCGACCCCCAGGCTGGTGCTGAGGATCGGCTGAGATGATGGATCTGAAAGTGCTTCGTAAGCGGGAAAGCGTGAAGCAAATGCAGGAGATTATTAACATTAATATTAATGAACTCGCTCACAGGTGGCCCCTGGCCACAGAGAAGACAGCCTTGTTGGGGGAAGTGGCGCTGGCCTGGCAGGTTTTGCAGGTGCCTCCGGGGTGGCAATTCTCGTGGGATCATCACCCGGACTTCTGCATGTACAAGTACTGGTGAGGAGAGGATCTTGGGGGTTCTCAGCGAGGGGAGCTGGTACTGTGTGGGCAGTGGGTGCTGGGCAGGCACAGAGGACCCTCTTCCTAGCAGGGGCAGTGACAGAGATGCTGGCTTTTCTGTTCTTAACTGGCCCGGGTCTGGCCAGGCCCAGGAGGCACGTGGCCATGGGCTGGACTGCCTTCCCTGCTACATCCCCCCAGTCCATCCTCAGAAGACTAACCCCGGGGAACCTGCCGGGATGTCAGGAATAGAACCTGGCAGACTCCTGTGCCCTCTCCCCTGCACCCCGTGTGGGTGGGCCTTGCTACTGTAAATATTGCTGTGCCCAGGGCTTCTTTGGGTCCCAGGCCAGTTGATAGTTTATTTGTTCATTCTTTCCTACAGTCAGTAAAGTTTTGTTAAACAGCTAAGATGCTCTGGGACTGGGCTGAGTACTGGACACATAGGTAAACGGCACTTGGTCCCTGTTTCAAGGCTCGAATGTTGCCAAAGAGACCAATGGCAAAGCTGCAGACAGGCCATGTGCCACCTGCTGGCATTTGGCGCTATGGGAACACACCGGAGCTGGGGGTGGCAGGAGATTTCTGGACAAGATTTCCTAGTAGAAGTTGTGTCTGAGCTGAGCTGGAGGGAGAATGTGCACGTTCATACCCCTGTCACCTGACCCGGTGGAACGTTCCGGTTTCTTGTCTCACACGGGAGGGAGGCTCAGACCCATGAGGCTTAGAAGAGCTCCACTTCTGGCTAAGTCTTCAATGCTTAAGCCCCCCATGCCTCTGCTCTCAGGAGTCAGAACCTTAAACAAGGCTTGGGCTTTGCTCGGCCTCCTGTGCATGGTGCTTGTGGGCCTTGTTCCCTGCAAAATGGGGCTGGAGTGAGGGGACGCTATGAGATCCTAAGAGGGCACCGCACTGCAGAAAGGGAAGATCACATTGCCAGGATGTGGCTTTTTGTCACTGTGCTGCAGGGCTGAGGTCAGAGGGTACAGCCGAATTGTCCCTTCAGCCTTTGCTGATTAATTTTTACTGATCACAGGCTTAAGGATGAAGATGCCCCAGATGTATTGTGTGTGTGTGTGTGTGTGTCAGAGAGAGAGAGAGAGAGAGAGAGAGAGAGAGAGAGAGAGGAGGGCTTGTGCTTGCTTGTTTTTATGCAGGGGGACCTGTGCCCCGTGAGCCCCACACGCATCCCTGCAGCCTGGGGTGTGCACAGAGCCACAGGCTTCCCGTTGCCTCTCGGTGTCACCACGCTCTTGCGAATTTACCTCTCCAGAGCAGCCCCGTCTCATGCTCAGTCTGCCCCGAGGACCTGTCTTCCTGTGCCCTCGATCAGAGCTCATATCTTGTTGCACGTCAGCACACAACTGTACCAACTCAGACGCAGGCTAGAAAACTGCCTGTCAGTGCAGATGACCCTATTTTACGCAGACTTTCTGCACCCAGCGAGGGGAAAGATTCCGGGGGAATTCTGGAGAGGAAAACCATTTCACCTGGACACTGAAGGGTGCTGAACTTTGTCTGAACACAAGAGGCAGGTTGGGTGGGAAGGCTGGGGAGAATGGCAGCCCAGCGAGCCAAGGGCAGAACAAGGACCATTAGCCGTGTCAGCTGGGCGGCAGCTTTGCCCCAGATGTTGTGACGGCTATTCCAGAAGGCCAGGGCTCCCTGAGTGTGGCCAGCTTTGACTGCTAGGTGCAGCAGTTTGGCCGTGGGCAATGTGCCTGGCTGTGGTGCTCAGGATGAGAACCCAGGCCTGGGTGCAGGGAACTGAATCTGTGGTGGTGGGCTCCTTGGGCTGAGGGTCTGGAGGGCACATGTTGGAATATTTGCAGGATAGAGGACGAGGCAGGCTTGGCACCTACTGTGCGCCACACATGAAGCAAATATATTTCATACCTTTCTAACTACTGGCCAGGCAAACTGCTGCTGCGATCCCATTTCACAGGCAAGACAATGGAGGCTTAGGGAAACAGGTGATTGACCCTGATCCTGGGACAAGGAATCAAGTCGGAACCCCCGATCTCAGTTCTCCTCCAGCCTCTCTCAGCCTCTCTCCAGCAGCGTCCACTCCCTCCTCTCTCCCTGGCCTCTCTCAGCCCAGGGAGGAAAAGACTTAGAAGGCGGTGGAGGGAGCTGCCTTCCTGCCTCCAGCCCTCAAAGGGCCCAGCGCTTTGTTTGTAGCTGATTACTCATAGCTCTTTGATTTGCAGGAGAAGCTGGCGGCCAGGCTGTCCCTGGCCACCAGCAGAATCAGAGGTCTGGCTCCAGGTGAAAAATTTCCTTCTCTCTCTCTCTCCCTCTCGATTTTCCTTTCCCGCCTCCTCTCCTGATTTGTTTTGAAGCTTATTTTTAACAAGGGATTTGAAACTTCAGACGTTGCAAAGCTCTGGGACCATAGGGGACGGAGACTGGCTGGTGCTGGCTGGCTGGCGGCAGGGCGGCCTGGAAACAGACGGAGGGTAATAGTCACGTTGCTTAGTAGACACTGGGCGAGTTTTGGGAGCAGCCTTTCACCCGCACTCAGGAGAACATCAGTACCACCTGCGCAGCTGGCCAAGCCCCGTCTGGTTCATGAAGGCCTTCATCCAGCCTCACCTCCAGCACCATATCTCTCTTGCACTAGCTCCAGACACCAAGCCCTTCCCTCGCGCAGGGCTTTTGCAGGTACTCCTTCCTCCTCCTGGAGTGCTTTTTCGTGCTTCTAGTCTGAGTGGCTCCTTTCCATGTTGGAGCCCCAGGGAAGCCTGTGGACCTATCACTTTCTCCAGTACTCCCAGCACTGCCACCATAGGGATCAAGTCTTGTGTCATTTCTGCATTCCAAGTGCTTACGTGGAACCTAGGTAGTGCAAACTATACAATTAGCACTGATTGACACACAATTGAGCTTAACCTTGAAGGAACCTGAGTTTCTTTGTAAAACGGGCCTCGTAACATCTGCCACCCAAAGATGCTCATAGGGTAAAATGAAGGCAAGGGCTTAGTAGGCTGTCAGTGCTCGATAGAACCAGCCACTGTTTAATGCTACTTCTGGCCAAGCCCACTTGGGCATTGCAGGGCACTCACGTATCTTGGAAACTTGAGAGGAAGGAACAGGCTCCGGGAGATAACTGGAGACTGCTGGTAGGTAACGGGGCCACCTGGGCTCCAGGGTCTTGCTCCCGCACCACCTGTGCATTCTGCTGCTGATGGCGCGTTGACATGGCCCTTGTAGTGCATGGGAAGAAAGACCCCTGTCCTCGACGTGGCTAACATGATGACAGGAATGAGGACCTCTGAGGAAATGAGCCGGTCGGGTATGCTTCCTGCTGAACAAAGGCCGTCCCTCAGGCCTCGACCTAACTGACCATTCAGGACCCATCTTCCCCAGCTGGCTCGCCCATCTGTCCCATTTGCCCTTCAGCCAACTTCCCTCCCTAACTAAGGACATTTGCATGGGCAAAGCGTCTCCAGCGACTGCCTTTCCGCCACCTGCTCGCGTGGCTCTCTCCCCACCTGAAGCCACAAATACATATGCAAAGGCCAGTATATTAATTTGTGTTTGAGCACGGAGCTGGGGACGCTGCCGGGAAAGGGGATTAGGCGGTGGCAGTGGGTGGGAGGCGACAGATGGCTTGATTGCTTTTACCTGTTGCTAATTTGTTAGGCAACAACTCCTCATTTGTGTTTAATCGTGCCCAGACCCCAAGGCGGCCAGGCAGCCAGGTGCCCAGCCCTCAGTGGTGCGCGTGTGTTTGTGCGGCAGGGACTGATCAGATGGGAACTGAAGATCAGAATCTGGAAATGAATAACTTTCTTGTTCTCACTGGCTGGTCACTCAAAACACTGTGGAGCATTTGAGCCGTAAGGAGGACACAGCCAGGTGGCCTGGCTCTCCCCTTGAAAGGCTGTGTGATCTTGGGTGGGCTATTTAGCCTCTCTGGGCCCCATTGGCTTGTCCGGGAAATATATATCGTCATACCTGTTCTTTCAACTTTGTAGATTGCTGGGAGCATGAGCGGAGATAATGGATCTGAGAGCTCCTTGACATAGGTAATGCTCTGTAATGGGGAGGCATTATTTGCTAGCAGAGCCCTTAAGAGCTTGGATTCTGAATTTGGCCAGGCCTGGACTGAATCTTGACTTTGTTACTTATGACTGTGGGGGCTTTGAAGAAGAAACCTAAGCTTTCTCAGTGCAAATCTCCTTCCCTCCACAGTGGGTGCTGACGGTCCCCACAATCTTCACTGTGGAGGGAAGGAAATGCATCAGAGCCTGGGGCAAGCGAACTGGGAAGTCCTGGGGTGTGCCCAGCCTCAAAGAGTGGGACAAGAGTGCACTGCCACCTCCTCACGCCAGGCGTAGTATGTAGAGGCCCTGTGGACCCCGGCACTGCAAATAAACAACCCCCCACCGAAACAACATTGTTGCACTGTGAAGCCTACTGATCTGTGTTCCCACCTGGGCTGATTTGTCTCGCCCTGTGTCAACCCCCTAGTGTAACTGGGATGACAAAGTTTTGAACCTGAAAATTTAATTTGTTTTCCTTTAGAAGATTGGAGAATTATCCAGGAATTTAATCTGTGGATGCCACAACTCCCTCCCCACCCAGCAGCAGAATAGGCAAATGGAAGCCCTGGGAGGGAGGTTAAATTTTTTTTTTTTCCTTTCAAGACAAATGGCTTCTCCAGGACCCTAACCAATGGGGGCAACTCCTCCCTCTGAAACCAGACATAGATATTTGTAAATACCTCTGAGGACAGGAGGAATATTAGTTTCAAGCAGTTGGAAGCCAGTTTCTTTCAGCAACAAAAAGTTGAAAATGGACCCAATCTCTCTGTATTCCTTCCTCCCTCCCTTCTGTCCTTTGCTGTAAAAGACCCTGGCATGCCTACATCCAGGAAGATGGTGATTTAAGGCAACGGGCCCTTCCAGCTCCTTGTAGTTAGATTTGAACGAAGCCTTTTTCCCAATCATCCTAGCAAATGGTCTTTTTTGATTTGGTCTACAGCAAGCAAGCCATTCTATTGTTATGGCCTCTAAGTGGCTAGTGACCCTGATGGCCATCATATGGCAGCTCACTTCCTCCTCAGCTCCAGTCTAGGGGTTGGCAGTCTGGGTCCTGTGATACTGTCACTAGAAGATCCTTCGCATCACACGAGGAAAGCATGCTTGCTGCCTTCTGGAATTGAGAGTACTCACGAGCTTGCAGATTGGGGCCGACGACAGAGGGGTCCTCAGTTTCCTATCTTCATACCTAGCCCCAGGTGATTCTCCAATATCCTCTGGGTCTTAGAGGCTCAACTCTATTACCAAGACAGACCCTAGTGATCAGATGAACTCAACATGTCTGCTGCTAATATCAAGAATTTGGAGGCTACCCGGCATGCTTCACAGATGGCTCAATGACAGACCTGAGGAACTGTCCATTCGTTCCTTATTTTGTGACAGTGGACAAAGCTTTCTGAGCCTCA
The DNA here is from genome assembly GCA_004027205.1 of Ctenodactylus gundi. Lineage (NCBI taxonomy): Eukaryota > Metazoa > Chordata > Mammalia > Rodentia > Ctenodactylidae > Ctenodactylus > Ctenodactylus gundi. Next base: position 114,138 of record PVKB01003357.1, read on the forward strand.
GTTTCTTCTTGTGAGGGGAGATGCTCAGGTTCCAGTGACGATGTTGCCCCACCACAAAGGTGAAGGACCCTGCTCAGTACCAAGCACACAGCTGGTCTTGGGTGATAATGGATGAGTTAATTCTGCCTAGTCCAGGAGGAGGGGCAGTGCTCCCTTTTGAAATCTTGGAGAAAACAAGGCTTTGTGAGTTTGTCAAGGAAGCATCCTTTTGAGAAACTTGCTCAAGGGATTATTGACTGAGAAGTCATTTTCTCTCTCCTTGGCCTTTGAATTTGTCTCAAGGAAATGTGTAATTATTAAAAGAAATAAAATGAGGGAAGAAATGCAAGATGGCAGAAACATCTCTGGAGCCAAGTGGAGAGGAGGAGGAAAGGCAGTGGAGGCCTGGGGGTGTGGGCGAGGCTGCTCGCTGCCTCTGTGGGAGGGACTTCCCTTCCCACCTCTCTTTCTTATATTGGTTTCCACATCTAAATAGTACCTTCCCTCCAAAATTCCCCCATTCCGGTTCTATGTTTTACTTGGGAGCACATTGTATGGTTTGGAAATTTCTGTCCTTAAGGAGAGAGATCAGGTCCTTTCCTAGGTAACAAGGACACATTTGGGTCTGGATATGCGGTTCCTTGGGTACCCATGGGTGCTTTGGGCCAGGTGCAGACTGTCTGCTTCTCTGTGTATGTGTTGTGGGCAATGATGGCCTGTTGTCCCTACTTGTGAAGTCTCCATCTCAGGTTACAGAGTAGGGGCTGGGCAAGCTAGTGCTTGCTTACCTCACCCTGGTCCAAGCAGTTGCTGCTGGATCTCATCACATGCATGGCTGGGGACTGTCTGTGTGGGGTATGGGTGTATGTTACCATCTTAGAGCTGCAGAGCTCAGCTCCGTAGTCGGTGGGGTCAAGGGCAAACCTTTAGTGATCTCGTTGCATCTTTGCCTGGTTCTTTAAGATCTGTCTTTGTGCCTTTGGCATGTCTCTTCTCTTTTCATTTGGTCTGCGAGGACACTCACTTGTGTAATCCAGGAAACAGTGAACAGAGACAAGAAGCCCTTGTTGGTCAGGGGTGGTAGTGGTAGCTCTGTGTACATTACCTCATTCACGCCTCACACAGCCCTTACGGCTGGTACTACTATGATTTGCTGTAGATCACAACACCAGAGTTGGTAAAGTTAGGTGTCTTGCTTAGTGGCATGTCGCCAGTGGGATTGGGGTTGGAACCAAGGATAACTGGCCTCCTTTCTCCCACCTCACGATCTTCCCTTCCACTGCTTTGGTGACACCTGCACTCTTGCTCCTCTGGACTCAGAAACCATGCTGTGCAGTAACATCTGGACTTCTGTGGAGTCTGAACTTCCTTCTTATACTGTTCGCTCCCACTGTGTTCTGTTCTCTGGGAAGGTAAATCAACCGTGCCTAGGAGGAGGAACAACTTACATAATGGTAGAAAATAGACTTAGACCCCCAAGAAATAGGGTTGGAATGGACGACTATAGGTTTGCTTCATTTGGGTGTGCATGACTGAGAGATGGCTGCAGAACGCAACGGGAAGCAGTCTTAACCTTGATCCCAAACCTGGATAATGTTTACCAAGAAGTAGCTGTTCTTGGAAACCTAGCAACCAGTTACTTAGAATGTGATGTTGGATCTTACAGAAACCTCTGGAGGAAAATCGTGATGGGAAAACAGAAGAGAGAGCTTACTGGTAACTTGGGGTAGCCAAAAATGAGAAGGACTCATCAGAAAAAAATGAGGAAAAGCAGTTCTTAAAGAAAAGAAGACCCTGGGGCAGGGTTGGGCTCCACCCTTCCATCTTTTCCAGCTTATGCACAGATTTTTCAAAGCAGCTCAGTAACTGGGTAAGGGCAGAATGCTACAGGTTTGTGCATATGTTGTAGGAATTAATATGTGTTTAATGTGTTTAGGCACTCCAGTGCTATATGCCAATGTTTCCATCAGCTTGTACAGAAATGAGAAAAACATGAGTAATTTTTCCATGAAGCTAAATTTATTCATTTTCAGTAGGATTGTCCTTTTTTTTTTCTCCCCTAGAATTATGTCTTTCCTACTTTCCCCTTTCAAAAAGGGTAAAACATTCCCCTCCTTCTGAAAACATGGTGATGGTAAATTTGAGTTGATTTCTTCCATATATACCTGGCAGTCTCCAAAGCTGAGGACTCTGTACATCCCCCAATTTCCTCTTTAAAATTTTTGCTGAACTACAAAATTCTCAAGTCTGAGGAAGACTGGGCTGTACTTTGTCAGTTAGCATTTGTATCAACTCCCTTCTCAATCTTGGGACAATTCTTTTTCTGCATAGTACAGACAGTCTTTGAAATTCAAATATCTCAACCCTGTGCTTAAATTTAATAACTTTTCTCTATGTCTACAGGGTAACAGGTATTATATTCCACCTACCCCATAATTTGGAAGAAGAAGAAATTTCTTTTACAAGATCTTGTCTCTTTGCTTTTTTGCCCATGTGAGATCTTGCTGGCAGCGCTTGAAATACCTTATAGATGATCCCACCAGTAGAATGAGGTGGTAGGTAGGAAGAGGAGGGGTGTGTCTTGGTGAGCTTAGGTTGCTGTGACACATTACCCTGGTTGGGATAGCTTAAGCACTAAGCGCTTATTTCACAGTTCTAGAGGTTGAAAGTCCTAGATTGGGACAACAACAACAGCAGGGGTCAGACTTGTGGGGAAGGAGTTTCTTCTCCTTCTTCTTCTTCTTCTTCTTCTTCTTCCTGTGCTTTTATTTTTATTTATTTATTTTTTAATAAGCAGCCATCCTGCTGTGCCCTCACATAGCAAAAGAAGACAGCTGACTCACTGGCCTCCTCGTCTAATAGCACTAATTCTTTTGGTGCAGGCTCCATGGCAGTGACCTAATCACCTCCCCAGAATCTCCAGATCCAAATACTATCACATTGGAATTAGTGTTTCAACATGTTAGTTTAGGGGGACTTACACATTCAGCCCATGTCAGGTGAAAATGTAAAGAGCAAAAGGGTGAGAAAAAGATTGATGCCCACCCCCCCCCCCGCCCCCCCGCCCAGGCTATCACAAGACAGTTCAGATATTGCAAATCTAAAATCACAGGTAAGAGCTGGCCAAGTTCCTCAACTTGGGGTTGGGAATGCTGAGAGCCAAGATCAAAGCTGGAGTGTGGCTCAGTGGTGGAGCACTTGCCTAGCATGTGCCAGGCCCTGAACTATCATTCCCTGCTCGCCACACACACGAAGACCCAACTTCAAAGGGCAGGTGAAGAGGACACACCGGAAAGGCCAGTAATGCCAGATGCTAAGGCAACATAATAGGGAGTGTAGTAGACGGAGAGGAGTGTTGGGAATTCCCAGCCATGATGGCTACCTGTTAGGGCTGAGAGTCATGCTTTGCCTGGTAGATGGAGCAAAGTCTGCAGCTACATGTGGAGGCCACACAGGTTCCTGAGGCAGCAGTTGTGGCCTTGCATTAAGAGCTGCAGAATGCAGCAGATCATAAAGCAGATTATACACCATGACCAAGTAGACTTCATCCCAAACACACAGGGATGGTTCAACATACACAAATCAATAAATGCAATACACCACACTAATAGATGCAAAGATAAAAGTCATATGATTATCTCAATAGATGCAAAAATAACATTTGACAAAATCCAGTGCCCATTTATGATGAAGACTCTGAAGAAAATAGTAATAGAGGGACCCTACCTCAACATGATTCAGCTATTTATAGCAACCCCTTAAACCAATATAATCCTAAACAGAGAAAGACTGAAAGCATTCACATAAATTCAGGAACAAGACAAGGCTGCCCACCGTCACCCTTACGATTCAACATAGTGTTTTAAATTTTGTCTAGAGCCGTCAGGCAAGAGCAAGGAATAAAAGGAATATGCATCAGAAGGGAAGAAGTAAAGATATCCCTATTTGCAGATGACAGGATACTCTGCATAGGAGACCAAAAAGACCTCACCCAAAGACTCTTAGAACTAATAAATAATTTCAGCAAAGTAGCAGGTTATAAAATCAATACCCACCAATCAATAGTATGCCTATACACCAGTAATGAACCCAAAGAGAAAGAAATCAAGAAAACAACCCCCTTCACAATAGCAATAAAAAATACTTAGGAATAAATTTTCCCAAAGAGGTGAAAGACCTATACAAAGAAAACTGCAAACCTCTAGAGAAAGAAACTGAAGAGGACTTTAGAAAATGGAAAGACATTCCATGTTCCAGGATGGGAAGAACTAATGTTGTCAAAATGGCCGTACTCCCAAATCTGCTATACAGATCAATGGGATACCAATCAACATACCAACTATATTCTTCACAAAACTAGAAAAAGCAACTTTAAAATTTATATGAAACCAGAAAAGACTCAAAATCTCTACAGTGATTCTGAGTAACAAGGGCAAAGCTGGAGGAATCACAAACCCAGACTTCAAAAAATACTTCAAAGCAACAGTGATTAAATCTACATGATACGGGTATAAGAACAGACAAGAGGACCAGTGGAACAGAAGTGAGGATACAGAAACAAACCCAGACACCCTCAGTCAACCAATCTTTGACAAACGGCCAAAACAATCCCCTGGAGAAAAGACAGGATCTTCAACTAATGGTACTGGGAAAACTGGATCTCCACATGCAGGAGAATGAAACTAGACCCAAATCTCTCTCCACACACTAAAATCAGACCAAAATGGGTCAAAGAACTGGACATCAAAACAGAAACATTGATCTTACAGGAAGATAAAATAGGTAAAACCCTAGAAGACATAAGGACAGGAAAGGTTTTTCTGAACCGATCACCGACTACACAAGAATTCTCAGCAAGAATCAACACATGGGACTACATTAAGCTAAGAAGCTTTTGCACAGCAACAGAAACAATCAGCAAGGTGAAGAGACAACCCACAGAGCGGGAAAAGATATTCACCAGCAACACTTCAGATGAAGGGTCAATGTCTAGACTATAGAAAGAACTCAACAGCATAAAACCTCCTAAAATAAATGATCTCATCAAGAAGTGGGCAGCTGAAATGAAAAGAAACTTCTCAGAAGAAGCACAAATGGCCAACCAGCACATGAAAAAGTGTTCTTCAACACTGGCCATTGGAGAAACGCAAGTAAAGACGATGTTGAGGGTTCACTTCTCCCCAGTGAGAACGGCCTACACCAAGAACTCAAAAAACAATTGTTGGAGGGGGCGTGGAAAAAAAGGAACTCTATTCCTCTGCTGGTGGGAATGCAATCTGGTACAACCATCATGGAAAGCAGTCTGGAGGTTCCTTAGAAAGTTGAGAATAAAAATTCCATTTCATCCAGCTACTGCTCTACTGGACGTATTACCAAAAGAAATAAAGTCAACATACCAAAAAGACACATGCATACCCACGTTTATAGCAGCACAAGTCATAATAGCCGAATCCTGGAAACAACCTACCTGCCCATCACAGAGGAACGGTTAAAGAAGATGTGGTATGTAGACAAAACGGAATACTATGTAGCCACGAAGAAAGACAGCTAGGAAGCATTTGAATGAAAATAGGGCCACCTAGGGTCAATAATGCTCAGTGAAGTGGACCAAGCACAAAAGACTGACTATAGATGGGTGCCCTTCCTATGAAATACACAAAAATAATAACATAAAAAGGCCCTAACATGAATGACGGTAGAAAGAGAGGCAACTGTCAATTAGGAAAGGGGTGAACCTCTGAAAAAGGGATGGACATAGATGCTCACTGATACCCCAAGTCAATGGCTCTAATGTGTTACAGAATTTGGAATGTGTGTGTTTACAAAAATATGTTGAGTTAAAAGAAACAATAAAAAAAAGAACTGGGGCCTTGAGGAATAGCACAGAGGTCATAGCCCTTGCCCGCCAAGTACAAGGCCCTGGGTTTGATTCCCCAGCACATCATATAACCTGGGTGTGGGGGTGGCACATGCCTTTAATCCTAGCACTTGGGAGGCTGAGGCAGGAGGATTGCCATGAGTTCGAGGCCAGCCTGGCCTATATAGTGAGTTCAGGACCAGAAGGAGACCATGTCTCAAAAACAAACAAATAAATCCTGAAACAAACCCCTGCTGCGGTTGACCAAACAGGAGGCGGGACACAATTGGTGGTTCTTCCTTTGTCATGAGGGCTGTAGGTTCTGTATGGAACTGCGTACCTCCTTCTCTTACCTGGAAAGAGGGCTGCTGGGGAGCAATCTTTCACCTGTCTCCTGTGCTTGTCCTTTCCCGCTCCTCATGTACCTGACAAGGGGAGACGACTTGCAATGTGGTAAGTCAAATTCTGGACTCCAGTGGGAACATTAAAGTGCCCAGAGATCCTGCACGCAAGTGTATTCATGTCTAATTGTGCATCCTTTTCTTTTACCTGCTCAGGCTGCTGTAATGAAATATTATAACTGTATCGATTGGGTGACTTTACTAGTAGAAATTAATTTTTCCCGGTCCTGGAGGCTGACAAACTCAAGATCATGTTGCTGGTTGATTTGGTCCTGGTAAAGGGTTGCTTCTTGGCTTGCAGAGCACAGCTCTCTTGCTGTGTGCTCCTATGGTCCACAAGGTAGGGATGGGACAGAGAGAGAGAGAGAAAGAGAGAGACCGAGACTGAGTCAGAGAAGGGCAAAGACTACGAGAAGAGCGCTCTGGTGCCACGTGAGAACAAGGGCACTCTATTACCCAGCGCCCCGTCCTTATGACGTCATTTAACTTTAGCTCCTCCTTGTGGTTTCTTCCACATGTCCATCCCATTGGAGATTAGTCACCGAACAGAGGAATCAGGGGAGGGGATAGTTAAGTGCACAGCAGTCCTCACAGACACACAGCAGGCAGTCCTCTGTTTCTTGATTCTGTATGGAATTGGGAAGCAGACAAGGCAGGTCCCAGGGAGGAAGGCTTGGCCTTATCCTCCGGCCTCCTCCAATTTGGGTATGTAGGGAAGCTGCTTTCAGACTCAGGGGCAGAAACGGAGGAGTCTCATTGTGCCTCCAGACTTGAGTCATGTTCTCCTGCTCAGCTGTGCTGGAAACTCTCCCCTGGAGTCACAAGATAGCTCAGAAGTTCATAAGATCCCCCCTCAGCCTCCAGGCTGCTCAGGTCGTGAGACCTTGGCTGCGAGCTTTGGACTACTACACCTCGAATCTCCATCAGTGCTCTGGAGCTGTGCCTCCCACATCTACTAAGTGTCTCCCCACATCCCCTCATCTTATCTTTGCCAGGTCCAGACCACGCACCACTCTGGTCCTTCCACACCTATATTTCAGCAGCATCCTCCTCTTGATGAATGGCATACCTGTGCTTCTTGGTGCTCGGGCTATACTCCTGAGTTGTTCATGAATTTTCTCCTCCCTCTGAGACTGCAGCCCATCAGCTGCATAGAAGATGGATCCAGAATTCAAGATTCCCTATGACTCACTGTGGTCTGAGCCATTGTCGTGGGTCACAGATGAGACACAAGTCTCTAACTCTGTGTGCTTCTCTGCCTGTCCCCACACCGAGTCAATTCCCGACAGGGTGACTCTGTTATCATGTAAGGCAGATGGTAGTGTTAATCTGGTCCAAACCCTTCAATGACTTCCTTCTTACACACACACACACACACACACACGGAGTCATCCCTCACTGTGACTTATAAGACGAGATCTAAAGCCCCTTACCTCTGCTTTAGTACTTCCTTTCTCATCTGCTCCCAGTTGGCCTCCTGGCTAGTCCTCCAGGGGATCCACCGCACTTCCACCTCAGGACCTTTGTCACACCTGTTCTCTTTTTTGGAGATTTTCTCCTCCCAGATAACCCCTGGATGAGCTCTTCACTCCCTCCTGGTCTTTGATTAGTGACTCCTTGTGACTGTCTTAGTGGAAATTTCAACTCAACATTTTTATGTCCCCTTCCCTGCTTTATTGTGTCCATTCCCTCCACCCTACTGGCCAGCGATATCACCATCTAAACTTTGATACATTTACCGTCCCCAACAAGAATATAAATACCATGAAGAATTGTATGTTTTGTTTACTGGTGCCTACAATCGTTCTGACATACAGTGGGTTGCCTCATACATGAGTATCTATTCAAACAATGAATGAAGTGCATAGAAAGTATTTTTGACAATATCAGCCATTTCAGATAAAAATTAAAACCAGAGGAAGATATCATTTCACTTTATTAACAAAGTTGTTATCAAAATATTCCGCTAGGAAGTGCTGGCAAGGATGGGGAGCAATGGGAACCCACATACCCCTGGTAAAATTGAAAGATATTCTGTAGTCAATTTGCAAAAAACGTTGGCCATTTCTTAAAACATTAAATATACCTTTACTATTCAATCCAAGTATTCCACTCCTAGCTATCTACCTAGGAAAAGTGAGATATATGTCACTATAAATGGACATATGTGTTTGCAAATCATATATAATATTCATATACATATTTATAATTGCCCAAATGAAAACCCCTCCAAAGTCCATCAGTAAATGAATGATTAATCAAGACACGGTATATCCATACAATAGAATACTAGTCAGTAATCAAAAGAAAATATTAACACTTATTACAACACCGACTGACTTCAAAAAAATACCAAATGAAAGTCGTTAGACATTGAATGATTCCATTTATAGGAAGTAACCAAAGAAAGCCAATCTAGAAAGCAAATTAGCAGTGGCCCAGGGATGAGGATGGATGATGGGACTGACCCTAAGTGAAAGAATTAGCAAATGTGATCAAAATATTCTAAAACTGGATTGCTGATGATGATTGCACCACTTGGTAGATATATTAAAAGTCATTGAAATCAACGATGAAGTACTTAAAACAAATGAGTTGTATCGTGTGTCAATTATTCTTCCATAATATTGTTTTAAAAAATAAAAGACTGAGCCCTGTGCGCAAAAGCCTTGGTCAGACATCCCGGTTAATGTGGGAGATGGGGGCCAGAGGAGCATCTAGGACTTTCTGTCCCCTCCCTTCCACTGCCAGCATAGGCAAAGGAGCCCTTCTGCTCCCAGAGCGTGGTGTAAGAGGCCATGAATCCTGCGGCTAATGGGGCCCAGTGGGCCTGAGCATAGAGATGGGCTTGGGGGTGGGCCTGGGATGGAGCCTGTACAGAGAGGGCTGAGGTGGAGGGTGGCAGGAGGCTTGTGGGGGCGCACAGAAAGGAAGATCTGAAGTCAGCAAAGGCTTCAGAGAAACAGAAGGGCAGCCGAGGGAAGAAATAAAAGCTGCGGAGAGCCTTGGGGCCGCCAAAGGGAGTAAGTAGGGCGTTTTACAAATATATCAGGGGAGAAGAGATACTTGAAAGCCGCCTGGCCCATTAATAAATGAGGAGGGAAATAAAATTAATGATGATGATAAAAATGGCTGAGCCACTGAAGTGCTTTGTAAAATTGGTCTTTAACAAGGAAAAGAAAAAAAAATCCCAGGGATGGGCAATTAGAGAGGGACAGATGCCTTGTCAATATAGTTGATGAAAGGTAGGAAAGAGAATACTTAGAAAAATTGGATAATGCCTACCCAGTCCAAATCACCATGGCCGGATATAGGCCTTGGGGTCTGAAGGGAATTAGCTGATGAAATTATTAAATCCTTGGCAGGTATTTTAACTATGTACTTTTTGGAAAAATGGGGGTGGGGCAGAATCAATGAAGATTCAAGAGATACAGACAAGAAAGTGCTGCTTGTGGTGCTCCCGTGTTGGGCCGGAGTCCTGGTGGGTGTGACACACACCGGCCCATCCTCCACTCCCCGGGGGCCTATGTGGAAACAGTGATCAGCCCGTTCTACAGACAAGAATGTGGACGCTCAGAGAATTGAGGCGTCTCTCCAACATTCACTCAGCTAGCACACAGTGGTGCCAGAATTTGAACATGTGCTTTCCTGACTCTAAAGAATTTAATTTTGTGGCATTTACCAGCTGTGTTGTCTAACTCCCACTATTTGCTTCCGCGTGTCAGAGGGACAGACACCCACATACCTGACAGGGACCGACTTACAGCCATCCTTTCCCCGACCCTTAGGACTCTCATGACATCAGCAGAAGGCTGTCTCACTCTGACGCTGAAGTCTTCTTCGGAGATTTGTCAGAGTTTACATGTGGAAGAGAGGAAAATGGAATGACAGCGCCACAGTCTTCCGGGGTGCGTGAGTTCTGAGGTCCAGAGTCCTTGTCAGATCTTTGGGAAACGGACCCGAGAGAGAGATTTGCATAAGGTGACACCAGAAGTTAGAGGTACAGCCAGGCCTTGGACTTGCCGTCCAAGGCTTAAAGTCTTCCAGGCTGCTTGGCTGAAGCCTAATATGTGCCGTCGCCCTGGCTTCTGTTCCCCAGTGTTCCAAGTCGGGGCCTTGACTTTTGCTCTTGGCTTTGCTCCTGTCCGGTTCACTCTGCCTTTGGTGCCTAACTGTGGCTCACCTTGGTGGCTTCGGTGTGACCTTATCTCTTGTCTCTGGCACTGGTTTCTTAACCCAAATGTCCCTAGGGCCTTAGGTGAGGGTGTGGTGGGAGGGTACAAGGATACAGGGCTCATGTCCCCTTGCAATCTGTCATTCTGGGGTCCTGTGCATGGCGGGAGGGGAATGCTTGTGATCCGTTAAAATCCTAGTCCCGTTCTTTATAGCCCCCGTCACGGTTTCTTCATACGCAGAGTGCCTTCCTTGACTTCGGGCTTGGTCACGTGACTTAATTTGGTCCATACCATGCTAACAATATCACACACAATCAAGGATGCAACATACACGTGTGCGATTCAGCATCTTCTCCTGTACCGGTGGCACCACCAGGAGACGAACACCCCCAGCTAGGATGCCATCAGGGGTAGATGACTGACCCTGGGACCAGGCCTGTCACCACCAACCTCCTCTCCAGGGAAGAAGCAAAGCTACCCCCGCCACTTGACTTGTCAACCAAGGCTTAAAGTGGCCTGAAGTCCCAGTCACTGTGACCTGAAATAGAATTGTCTGGCTAAACTGAGATCAGCCCCAAATTAGCTGATTCGAATGTTCTAGAGAACAGATTCTCACCAACACGACGGAGGATTTGTGGTTGTTACGCAGCCATAGCTAATTGACACACACTCAATGACGCGATGTACTTTGAGAGGTCTCCAGTTCTTACTGAGAAGCCTATTTTTATTTCAATTTTTAAAAATTAAAACAAAAAAATCTTAAGTACCCAGGACACGTCTCTTGCCAATTTAGGCAGAATGTGTCCACGAGTTTCAGTTTCTGTCTTTGGGGAACTCAGCCCAGGAGAGATAGGGAGGCACACAGACCACTACAAAACTGGAAGCCAATGAAGCCACCCTGGAGGAGACAGTCCTCGGGGCCGAGTGTTGGAGGAGGCAGCAGGGCCTAAGGGTGCTCAAGGCAGAAGTACAATTTGCCCAGTTGTGAGGAACACACAGCAGGTGGGTATATTTTGGAGCCCAAGTCCTTCTTTGGAGACACAGGCAGAACCCAGGTCTAGCAGTGACATTTTACAAGTCTCTGACCAAATGTTTTAATTTAAAAAAAAAAGGCACCAACAATGGCAGTTTATTACGAGACAATGAAGTCCAGGTATACTCCATTAAATAAAAAGGTGCCACAAGATGTGATAAAACTCAAACAAACTCGAAGGGAATCAAAGACCCCCGGTACTCCTGCTGATGCAATAAACAGCATAATCCAGGAATTCCAGAGGCGCAGAGGTAATTTCGCACCAGCACCTGCTCAGGGAAGGCAGCTGGGGTACGGAGCCCCGCAGGGGGCTTGGCGTGGGGGTTGCTCACAGCACAGCTGCTGGGGTACAGGGCCAACAGGGCTGCTTGCCTCCTCCCCAGCACCCCTGCTCAGCGCTGCCCTGCCCTCACCCCACCGGCCCCAGGGGCTTCTCCCGGTGCCCCTGCCCCTTGGCTCTTCCGAGTGTTGCTCATTTTCAGCAGGGGTGGCAAGTCGTGGAGAGTGGGCAGAGCTGGGCCCTACAGTGGGATGCGTGGCACTCCCTGGCGGCCACCTCTCCTTTTCTAGGGCTCCCCTTACAGGAAGGGGGGAGGTGCCCAGCCCCAGCGTGTGTGATTTCAGAGTTAATCTGTCTGCACTAATTAAATATTGACGGCTGTTAAATATTCATGGGGCGTTTTAGCTGGCAGGTCTGCTGTCTCCAGGTCCTGCTGGCTGCTGCTCTGCTGATGGGCTGTTTTGGCCGGTCACTTTATTGTCCTGGCCCCCCTCCTTCTTCTTTTCCAGCCATTCTCCTGTTCCCTGCTGTTGTCTGGGCCTCCCTGTTAGGTGTGCCTTGGGCCCTGGAAGCCAGGCCCCCTTCCCTGCATCGCCTATGCCCTCCCTGACCTGGGACGTCAGTCTGTCAGCTTGTATGTAATTTGGAAGGAGGCTGCAGCTTTAGTTGGGTGGCGTGGATTGCCCACATAAACCTGTGCGCAGAGGACCCATGGCCTGGGGGATAGGGAGGCTCTGGGTTTGCTGGAAACCAGGCAGGGTGTCCCCAGTGAGAGCTCTCTGCTGAGGTTTCTTTTCGCGCCTAGGGTGCTGGGCTCCATGGGTGGTGCTGAGATAGAGAGGGGTTCCGTTCAGTCTAGGGAAGGCGGTGGTCAGCTTCCCAAGGGAAATTCTTGGGGTGGTCAGGGCAGGTCATCTCTCAGGAACCCCAACCAGTCCAGGAATTGGGTTTGGTCAGAAGAGTTCCCAGAGGGAGCCTGGCTTCAGGCAGAAGAGGGCTTGTTGAAATGAAGGCCTCTGTAGAGGGACCAGTGTGAGTGGCTGCCTGGAAACGTGGCTCAGCTGAGGATCGCAGGTATTCTGAAGGGCAGAGCAGAGTGGGAGATTGGCAGCTGCTCACAGGAGTGGAACCGGGTCGGACTCCTGTTTGCTTTTCTCAATACCCCCACCTTCCTCTTCTCCACCCGCCTCTGATTTATACTACTCCCTAACCGGCAGGCACCTGCCCACTCAGGGGCGGGTGGTCACCTCCATCTTACTTCCTGTGGGGCTCTGGGGTGGGAGGGGCAGGCTCAGACAGTCTTCCTGGGAGGCTGGCGTCAGGGGACAGGGTGGCTCTTTCTTGTGGTCAGGAAGTGAGCTTGCCACTGTTTCCTTCCAGTGTCATGCAGGCCTGAGGCCTTGACTCCTTCCTTTTTTTGAAGGATGACTTGTCCCCAGCCACGAAAGGCCGATTTCCTAGTAGTCATCCAACAGACCTAGGAATGGCTCCCCCAGGACAAGGACAAGAGGAGCAGCTGGGGCCCCACAGGTTATCCACCTGCCCTCCAAGCTCTGTGCCTAGCCCTTCCTTGCACCTGTGTGCAGATCGTCCCCTCGGTGTGGAGCTGGGCCATCTGAAATGGCCGTGCCCCGCTGGCCCCATGGGCCAGGAAAGCATTGCCTGAGGACAGTCAGTGTGTATCACAGCTCCTGCAAGGGGCCAGGTTCTGTGCACTGAGCCTTAGACCGAAGGGACTCTAGAAGCCCGGATGCTTCCCTGCAGATAATACTACCGCAACATTGACAATATCAGTAACCTGCGCGTGGGCTGCTGGCCACTGTGTTTAGTACTTCGACTGCATTACTTCATTCAATCCTGCAAACTCGTCTTAATACCTACATTTCACAGATAAAGAAATGAAAACTCAGGGCGGCTGAGACACCTGTACAGCCAAGAGCAAAATTGACCTTTGCACCCTCGGCAGTCTGACTCCTGGATCCACGCCTTAAGTTTTTCGAATGTTTTCCCATGACAAAAACCAGCTGGAAGCTTGTTGAAATATACATTCCAGGCTCATCAAACAGCCAGGGGAAGGTGTAGGAAGTGGAAATGGATTGATTCCAAGCACAGCGGGGCACGGGCTGTCTCAGGGCAAGGGCTGGGGAGCTGGCCTCTAGTCAGAGCCCTCCCCTAGCACTCTCGCTGAGCTCTTTTTATTATAAGATGCTGGTATTACTTAGGTACTGGTAGAGTAAGAAAGATCTGAGGGTTCCTCAGGGCTGGGCTATAGCAAGCAGAGGCTTCCTAGGGTACCAGCAGAGACCAGAGCAAGGTCTTATGGGAAACAGAGGCTCAGAGGGCAACCCGGCCCCTCTTTTGATGAGAATGAGGTTAGAGCTGTACTGGCTTTCATCTCTCACTAGCTGTAAGGCTTCATTACCTGTGGGTCTCAACCTTCCTTTCTACAAAATGGGCTCCCAATATCCCTTACCCCATAACGAGAATAGCCAACACTGTCAGTGTTCCGAGTCTTTCAAACGTACGAGCTCCTTTAATCCTTAGTCGGCTCTGACAGGCCGGGATTATTATTTTTGCCTTTAATGGGTTTTCAGCTGTGAAACCGAGGCACAGAGTTTGGGGTATGTTTGTTTGTTTTTGCTTTATCCCAGGGCCTTCACAAAGAGCTTTATTCCCAGCCTATTTATTTATTCATTTATTTATTTTTTAAGACGAGGTTTCACTAACTCACTAAGCTGCCCAGGCTGGGCTGGGAGTTGTGACCCTCCTGTTTCAGCCTCCGAGTGTGCTGGGATTGGAGGCCTGTACTGCCACTGCTACTCCGCACATAAGAGATGTTTTTAGTCTTGCCCTTGTCCCACAGCAAGCAAGTCTGGGGCTATGATTTCAGTCCACACTGGGTGACCGGCTAACTCGTCACGTCTTGCCCCACCCCCTTCCTCTAACTTGGAGGTGTTCCCCAGCGTTTTGGGTGAAGGAAACTGCTCTCTGGAAGGCCCTGCTTTGAAGAAAGCCAGTCGCCCTAGCTGGAGGCACAGCTCAGTGATCAGAGCGCTTGCCTAGGAAGTGCGAGGCCCTGGTTTTGGTCCCCTGTCACCTTGTCACAGCTGGGTGTGGTGGTGCACACCTGAGAATAAAGGAAGCAGGTTGGGGAGTTTCAGGCCAGCTTGGGTTACAGAGTGAGTTCTGGCAAGATCCTGCCTCCAAAAATAAACAAATAAATGAACAAACAAATAATCAACCAATCTACTCCCGTTTTAGCTATGGCTTGGCCATCGTCATTCTGTTCCTGACTTCAGCATTCTACATCTGTTGATGAATCATTTGACATCGGCCGTGCCCTGGGAGCACAGCAGCGGTGACCACCAGACTAAAAGCCCTACTCCCAGTGAGGCCACCACACTGGGAAACAAAGCAAGGCACCAAAGTAACTTGCACGGCGTGTCCAACCGCCCATTCATCCCTCTATCTGCCGTGGGGAGGAAGTCGAGTCCGTAAGAGGGAAGTAAAGGGCCCAGAAGACCCTGTGGGGAGCAGGGGCCCTTCAGCTGGGTGAGCTGCAGGAGGTGAGGAGCCAGGTGGGTAGGTAGAGGGTTACCTGAATGGACAGTCCCGAAGCAGGCTCGCGACTGGCCTGTTGGAGACCCGGGGCCAGTGGGGAGGAGGAGTTGGCCATGAGGTCAGAGAGATGACAGAGAAACAGCCACAGGGGAGACCCCACTGCCGTTGTGACATCTGTGACCTCGCGTGAGAGGTGGGAGTGTTCAGGGGACTCTAGTTAAAGAAGTGACAAAATCTGATGGCTTGCGGCTTGAAAGGCAGGACTTGGCCACCATGGGACAGAGGGCAAAGTGGGAGCAAATGGCTAGTCAGGAGGCTGCGGGGATGACAGCTCAGGGGACGGGGACGTGGCCCTTTGCTGCAGTGCTGGGATTGGAGATACAGGTGATTTGGAGGCAGAGGGGACGGTATGGGCTGTAGACTGGAGGTGGGGCTGTGGGAGGGCAGCTGCGCCGTGATTGCAGGTGGATGATGGCTGGGTGGGAGGATGTGGGCGTGTGGGAGGGGCATGTCCGGCTCAGATGTGGTCGTGGTACTCAGGTTCACATGCCTCTAAGATCTCCACGGGTGAGTTGTGCCAGCTGGGCATCCACAACTGGACTCTGAGGTGATGCTGGTCTAGAGATGAGGGTATATGTTTTATTCAGAATCGCGGTGCTGGGTTAGCCTGTACCAGGGAGAAGAGGTTGGAGAATAAAGGCCTGAGGGCCAAGCCCAGGAAGCTAGTAAACGGCAGCCCCTCGGCCTCGCCTGCGCCCCAGAGCCGCGAGAGACCTGCTGGAGCTAGCTCCGGGTTTTTCGGGACTCGCCCATCCCGGCGGGGGCTCTGCGCTTTTGGCAGGCCTTTTCTGCCTCCTAGTGGTGGAGACTGGGAACTCACCCAACGGAGCTGCCTATTCAAGCATTCATTCCGTAGTGCGCGCCGCTGCGTGCTGGGCAGTGGCCAGTGCAGAAGAGAATAAATGGTCTGTCGAAGTTCACCCCACGGCGGGGGTGGGGAAGCGCAGGCACCTCACTGGAGCAGCGGATCTCAGCTGCAGGGGAGGCTTGGGGATGTCCTGTCCCGTGCTCCCGCAGGGTGGAGGTCAGGCATTGCTACGGCACCCTGTCTAGAGGCCAGGGATGTTGTGGATGGCTCTGGCAGGTGCAGGAGGGCCTCCCGCACGAGGACTGACCCTCTCCCGCTGCCAGCAAGTGCTGAGGTCGGCAAACCCCGATCCACCGCACGCTGTCAGGTGCTGCGGTAAGAGCGTTGACCAACGCGTTCGGGTGCACAGGCGAGAGAAATGGAGCCTGTCTTGGGGAGGCAGGGAAGACCTCCCTTTCCTGTGGCCGTGGTTTCATCCAGCCTTGAAGGGCGGGGAGGGATTTTCCAAGTAAAAGGAGGAAGGATAGGAAAGCAGGGGGCAGGTGCAAATCATGTCCTAATTGTTCACAGTCATTCATACCTGGCTTGGCTACCATGAGGTCCGGGTGTGCTGGGCAACCCTGACCAACATGTCCCAGGTAACTACTCCCAAGTCTTCTGCATTCTGAAACGTGTCCCAGCGTGAGTGGCAGAGGTCGGGGCAGCCCTAGGCTCAGCCGCTGACTGCGGCTGAAACAAGAAGGAGTCTGGAGCCGGGAGCTGCAGGGACCAGCGGCAGTCCTGACGCTAGTGATCAGAGCGCAGGCTGCCAGAGAGACCCAGGAGCCATCGGAAGGCAGCGAGGGCTGAGTGAACGTGTCCCTGCCCCTTAACCCCCTACCACGCAGGGCCTCGAGCATCCCTCTTGGGCCAGCGTGGGAGACAAGAGGACTGAGGACTCTGGGCAGGGGTGAGGACAGAGCCCTGGAGAGGTGTTTGGCCTCCTGCAGCCCTGGGCAGTCCCTCCTCCCCCACCTGCCCAGAGGTAATGATTGAGGCTCAGCCGGAACTCTGCCACTGCCCCGCTGTGACCCTGAAGGCAGTGCCAGCTCTTTCCGACAGCCCTTCAGGATGCATATCAGTAATATTTGGGACCTCCCGAGGGTTCCACCTGGAATCTGTGGCTCTGTACCCTCAAGCGGCTCCCTTCCAGGGCCTTGAGGCTCCCATCTACCCAGCTGTGCTTCTGGAGAGCTGGGAAAAAGGCTCCGCTGTATGACAAGCATAGCCCAGAGAGCCATCGGAGAAACGCAGCCTTTCTATTTACAGATGGCTTAACTCGAGAAGGCAGGAGTGACGGCAGATGGGCCAAGGCAGGGCTTAGCGGGAGGAGAGTTCTAACAAGACAGCCTCCCAGGATGTGTCGTGAGCCAGGGTTTAAAAGCGTGTATCCCACCTGCAGGGCAGGGTATGCGGGCTGCCCTGGTCGGCGAACTGAGGACAGAGAGGTGATTGTGTTGGGCCAGCATAGGTCTGTGTGGGGTGAAGGCTGCGCACTGTGTATGCTGCCCCCTTTTCAATGACAAAGAAGGATGCTGAGGTCTGGAGAGACAAGTGGATCTGCCACAGGTCACCCCCCTGCCAAGTGAAACACCGGGGACCAGAACCGACTGGTGGCCAAAGCGTCCTGTCTTTTGTTGGGCAAGGGGCAGCTGGGTCTCCTCATCTGTCAGAAATCCCTCGGGTGTGTGGCCCTCTCTCTATGAACAGCATCACCAGCTAAACATCCTTCTGTTACAAAAGTCACACGGAAGGTGAATTTAGAAAATAAAGCAAAGCGGAAGGAAAAATTATCCTACTACCAAGCGTTAAATTTTGGGTACATTTACTTCCCTAGTTTTTCCTGTCTGTCTTCCCCCCTCCCCCTTTTTCACATAGTTGAGTTCATACTGACTACACAATTTCACACCCTGATTTCACTCACACTATCATAAGTATTTTCCACATTATTACCCATGCTTCATAAATGCGGTGCTGAAGGCACCACGCTCACTGAGCCGGCCCGATTGTTGTACATTCAGACTGTTTCCAATCTTTCACTGTTCCGCAGAATGCTTCGAAGAGCAGCTTTGTGTCAGGGCCGCTGGATGTTTAGGATGGCTTTGAAGAGGGGACGTGGAGGGCATGTACAGCAGACTGTCATGCTTGGCTTCCACGTGGGGGTCCCAGGCAGAGGGCTAGTCGGGTCCTCTCTTCTTACCGCCTTTTTCCTGAAAGGCTATGCTGATTTCTTAATTCCATTATTTCCTTAGGATCTATGTTCTTTTTCAAGATTTTTTCCTCTGGAACCTAGCATGCTAGCCAAAATACCCTATCCTGTGAAAATGAGGAGGGAAAAAAAAAGACATCCTATGTCTCAGCGATCAAAAATGGAATGTATTGGTTCAGTAAGCTGACAAGGCCCCTGACTTCAGGCAGAGCTGGATCTAGGTGCTTCAGCCCAGTTTCTGCTGGTGATTCTACCTATAAGCTCTGTGAGCTGCCCAGAACGTTGTAGGAGAAGCTGGGCATGGTACACCTGTAATCTCAGCACTCAGAGGCTGAGGCAGGAGAATCACAATGAGTTTGAGTTAGTTGGTAGTTAGTTAGTTAGTAAGTTAGGACCAGCTTGGACTACAGAGGGAGACCTTGTCTCTGAAAAATAAAGAGGAAAAAAGAAAAGAGAAGAAAATTGTAGAAGAATATTTTCAGCATGCCAGTTTCCAGGTTTATGGGGGGGGGCGGAGGGAGAAAGGAAGAGAGAAAGAGAGAGAGAGAGGGAGAGAGAGAGAGAGAGAGAGAGAGAGAGAGAGAGAGAGAGAGAGAGAGAGAGAGATTTTTCCTGGCAGCTTCTAGGCAAAGCTCAGAATTCAATCTTATTGAATTAACTTAAATTGCTCACTTACTCCTGGAATAATCACCGTCAGCAGAGATACAGCCTGGATTTCAGTTTAGAGAACACACGTAACCTCTGTAACCTCTTTGTGCCAGGGGCTGGGGTTGGCCCTCCTTATTTCCGGGCCACAGGTTAGCAGAAGCAGTTCCCCCAAAGTGTGCACTGAGGCATTTGTTCCAAGAAAGGGGACTGGGTTGGGACGTGGGGGGCAACCCAACAGCAGGTGCCACTCTGTCTGGGGAAAGAATTTTGCCTCAGATGCACAGCATTTTGGACCTGTAAGCATATCCTCATGCTGTCACAAAGAGGACCCCTCTGCCAACCTTCCTGAGAGTCACCCCTTCTGATTCTGCTAGCATCTGTCTAAGGACAGGAGCTCACCACTATCCAGGACAAGTTGCTTCATCTCCGGGACAGTTGTGACTATAGAGAATTAATTCTCCTCATTGGCAAGTGTCCACAAGTGTCTCTTGTCCAGCTACACTGTAGTGCTGGCCCTGCCGGACCCACTTGGGAGGACTTCCGTGCATAAAGGCGGCAGCCATAGCCCTGCTGGAGTCTTGGCTTCTACAAACTGGACAGCTCCTAAACTTTGTTGGATGTGACTTCGTTTCCCAGTCCTTCATATTAATTATTCATAGTTACACTCTTGTGACCCAGGACAAAACCAAGAACTTGCCACAAGGGTGGGGTTTGATGTAAGCAGAGGAGATTGTAGCTTTTGAGGAAGGTTTCTCAAGCTACCAAAGTCTCTCCTCCAAACAGCTGCCCTGCAGTAGGAACATTTGATATTGGTCCAGGTAGCTGAATTGTTCCCTCCCCCGTGGCTCCTGTGAATTGCTCTTTTAATCAATTTTAGGCCCCCAAAGCAAAAATCACAAAGGTAGCCATGTGTTGCAAAAGGGGATATTTATGACACGTGACTAAGGGATCCCCATCCGGCAGGAGAGCTCTAGATGCTGGCACGGGCAGAAGGGCAGCTGCTATGACTAGGTTGGCCGTGGGGACCTCCTCCAAGCTCCCTTCTCTGTCACTGCTGCCTGTCCCTTAGTGGAGTCCAGCAGACTATAACTCAGGTGCCACATAGGTGGGTCTTCCTGACTTTGTGCCCCCAGGGTATTTTATGTGAGCCAGTATTTTCCTTTCTGTGGCCCTAGGAAACACCCATTCCGGAGAGTCACCAACCTCCCTAGCTGGTTAGCTTTGAGCAGCATACAATGCCACCATCTCTCTCATGGACACAGGCCAGGATGGGGTAACTGAGCTGCTTTAACTGCAGGTCTTTAACTACAGGCTGGCATCAGTCAGAGTCGGGCGTATAATCCCAGCGCTCCCGGAGGCTGGGGCAGGAGTTTGAATCCAACCCGGGCAATTTAGCAACTTAGAAAGACCTTGTCTCAAATTCAAAACTGTAAACAAAGACCCCGTGTTCCATCCCCAGCACAAAATAAGATGAAACCAAAAATGTCTGTCTACAGTTTCATCTCTTGCCATTCAAGAGAGTAGGGTTTAGGCTTGTTGCGATAGCATACAAAATCTAAAATTGTGGCTCAGATGCTGCGGGGGTTTACTGGTTGCCTCTGCTGCAAGGTGAAATGTGTGATGAGGACAGCAAGGTAACATCCTTGATGTTATTCTGGACCCCAGGCTGCTAGATGCTTTGCTTCCGTGGTGACTTTGGAAGGTCTGTCTCCATTTCAGACCACCAGAGAGGAGCCTGAACAAAAAGGGGTACAGAAGGGAGTGGGATTCGGAGTAATCCTGGAAGCACATTAAGCCTTCTTAGCTTCCACAGTCCAGGGCAGAACTGAATGGCAAGGTCACATGTTAGAGGCCCTCAGAAAGTCTCCCACATGCCTGTCTACAGAGAGGCGAACATAGGTTTTAATGAGCAGAGAGTTTTGCTACACAATGACAGTGTGGAACAGTACTCTTCCAAGGGGGAGCAGAAGAAAGGCTACGTGTTTTGGGGGGCAAAGATGTGGAAGAGCTGCTTGGCAGTTGACGAGCCCTGTGGATAATATCCCTCTGGGACCCCTTCCCAGCCCTCCTACGAGCCCAGCACCAGCTCCCTTTCTTCGCTTTTCAGATGATCCTCCAGGTTAAGACCAGAGACTTACGTGTGTGGCAGGATCCTTGGATCTCCGTGTCCCTTTCTTTGCTTCTCCCCATGAACACGAGGCTATAACCTTAAGACCTCATGATGGAATCGTCTGTATACCTTTTGAAACTTTAACCATATGGCTTAGGAGGACTGAAGGCTTGTAGGGCAGGACAAACTGATTAGTAACTTAGAGACAGATGAAAACTCGAGGATGGATTTCTGATAATACGGTGCGATTCAGGCACAGCATCTCCTGACTCGTGTTAACAACACTCAACCGCCATTGCACCATCTTGTCAGCTCACTTCACACTAACGTCCCTTTTCGAAGGATCACCTCAGACTCAAGTATCTTGTGCAGACTCTCAGCCTGTGGAGCTTGCTATAATTAGTGCATTGTTGCTCCTGGTGATGCTCTGCTGCTGTTGAGTGACAGCTTCTACAAGAAGGGTCCTCTTAGACTGGCTGCCTGCCACTCACCCTCACCATGGTCCAACATGGCTCCCAGAGTATTATTGCTCGTGGAACATCATCACTCTCCAGCTGCAAGGTGCTGCTGCCCGTCTTTCTTTTCTGAGTTTGTTCTGGGCTAGTCCTTCCTTCAGAGAATCTTAGTTTCTGAAGGTGAAGGGAATGAAGCGCTGTACTCATTCGGGCCTTTGCTTACTTCTCAGCTACGTGCAAGGCAATGTCTTAGAGGTATAGGTCATCTCAGCAGAGAGAGGTATTGTTATCAAAGCAAGGGAGCTCCTGCTGCTGTGTTGGTAAGCATACCATTCTATTAAGCCCCATCTTTTATTATTTTCAAGAATCTCTCTATTTATACCCTGATTTCCTTTCTGGAGTGCCCAGCTTCTCTTCTGCACACATGCTAGGCTTTAAATGCTAAGCAATACATTGTCAAACCCAGCAGTTTGCTGACTTCATAACACCCACACCTTTCAAGACACGGCCATTCAAATGGAAGCGTGTAGCCACTTACCCTCGTGACTTTTCATCTCTGCTACAAGGCATGCCACATACATGTTAATGGGGATTGGAACAGGGGAGCTTGTTTTCCTGCTTTACTTGATTTATGAACAAGACTTTCCATACCCAGCTATTTTAGGAAATGAGTCACACAGTACTTTCACCCAAGCTCCATGCCTTCTCTTGATATCGTTGGATCTGATCCAATCATCCTTTTAAGAAAGAATAGTCCAGACAGTGAATGAGAAGCACATCATAGACAGTCGTAAGAATCCTTCGCTACTTACGCTGGCCTTCAGGATAAGTCTTTTCACGGAGCACACAATGCAATCTGAATATTGTTACCCAAGGCAAAAAGTTCTGGGTGAGCGAGCCAGAGAGAATAAGCACTGGACCAATAGGAGGGGTTGGCTGGAAGAGGAGTGATAGTGACAGGAAGGGATAGGGATAAGCTGGCTCTGGGTCCCTGGTCCCATGAAGGAAACATCCCAGCCTCTTCAGATCCTATATCTGTTCATGTAGGCAGATGTACACTTGTGCACACACACATACATGCACACATGCATTCCAGATTTCTAGGCCTCTTTCTTTTCCTGTTCACTGCTGTACCCTTGCCTGGAATATTGTCCTCCTTGGTGTGTGTCTGCCCGAAGCTGTGACTTATCCTACAAATGAAGACCTGTGATACTATCCAGACCCCTTACTTCCTCGGTCCACACAACACCCCCTCTAAACCTCTTGTACCGCTGGCCATATTTCTTGATCAGTGTGTGTGTGTGTGTGTGTGTGTGTGTGTGTGTTTCCATCTTATCTAGCTTTCCTCTTGATCATAAGGCCCTTGGGGGTAGGAAGCATTTCTTCCTCATCTTAAAACCCCTAGTGAGTGGCATGAGGTCAATACTCAATGAATGTTGAATGAATGAGTAAAATTAGTATCCAACTCATCATAAAATCTTAATGAACATTAAAATTTAAGTGAGTTATATCCCCTTCACCACTGTCTCTTTCTTATCAATATCTAGGCAGACCTTTGATTTGCACGCTGATGATCACCATGCATTTTTCATAGAAATGCTTCCAGGACCTCCTGTACCTCCTGCCAACCGTGTACAATGGCACCATGCTGGTCCACTGCATCGACACATTTTGCTTTGCTTGCTAGGTTCCTTCTCCTTTGGCCTTGGGGTTATTGGCAATTTCTAGATATTAAAGGCATTATGCTGTTACTGACATGTTTTCCTTTCTCTTACCATAGAGTTTTTTGTTGTTAGTTAGTTTTTCCAAAGAAGGAACAGTTGGCTCCGAGTCCCAGCAGCAGCTCTCTCTCCCTTTGCCTGATTGCTTATGGAAATCGCCCCCATCTTTCTCGAAAGCAATGCCGAAGGACCGGTTTCCACCGGCTGCCAATCTTAGGTTTTATCGTATTTATTTTTGTGGCTTTAATAGGTATGTAACGGGACCTGAAAGTTGCTTGGATTTAAATTTTATTTTCCAGCAGGCAAGAGCGTGCCTGTTTTCACGTGGTGATTTACTATCCGCATTTCCGGGTGCAATTCTGTTCATCTCCTTTGACCACTTATCGGGAGAATCACACGGTGGCCCATCCGTTATCTACTTTGGGCGGTGAGAGAGCCTGAGAAGAAGAATGCTCCTGACATAACAGATGATGCAGCTTTTCTTTCCATATTTATTTTTATTACATTGTGGCGCAAAAATTTTCATCCTCATATATTTGAACCCATTCATCAGAGACCGGATGGTATCTGTGTCTTGGATAACTGGGAATTTATCTCCTCATTGGCAGTGGGAGTGATGATGCTGGTTTCTTGTCTCCAGGTTTGTTGCTGATTAATGGTATGATACGGCTGAGCTTGAGAGGCCTGCTATCTGAATGTTAATGAAGTCTCCCTTGGCCCGTTGGCCAAGTGTCCTGGGACTGTTTATTGAATAGCCATCTCTTTTTCCCAGGATGTTCCTTTGCTAGCGAATGTTGGCTTCTCCAGAGTTCAAACCCATCTCAGGAGTCTTTGTTCTAATGATCTTTACTCTCTCTCTCCCTCTCTCTCTCTCTCTGTTTAATTCAGCACAGGATGATTATGGTGATTGACAGTTCACATCTTAATCTCTCATAAGGTATCAGCCATCATTGCCATTAAAACACAAATCCTTTGATGGTTCTTTACCTGAAAGAATAAGCATCTTACACTTGGTGCTGTCAGATTCTATTAGAGGACTTAGAAGGATTTACACTGGGATTGCATTAACTCTATATATTGACTTTGGGACCTGGTGTATGTATTTAGGGATTACAATTAGGCCAGAGCTGTAGAACTCCCAAAGACCTCAGAGCTCCAGCAAAGGGAGGACTCATGATGCTTTTCAATGGGCCTTGCCTGTGTGGGGGGTCTCCAAGCAGCAGATGGTCCCCAAGGCTGATGCTTTCCTGGGGATTGTCACTTTTCTCTAGTTTCTTCTGCCCCCAACCTAAGCAGGAATCTGGTTGTAACCTACAAGTCCCATGGGAGAGGTGGCAGTGGGTTGTAAGATGTCAATCAGCCTGGGGTCCACAGAACATGCCTTCCAGCATGTTGATGTCAACATTTTCAATTCCTCTGCCCCATCTCTTTCTGTTATACTCTTCCTGAAAAAAATTGATCCTTCCAACTCTAAGACATCTCTTGAGTCACATCTGGGCAGCTAGGTGCTCCTGAAGAAGGACCTCGTAGCTCTGCAGATGAGGGCTGTGGAAAACTCCTGGTCCCCAGCAGCACTGAGGGTCCTGTGTGCTTCCCCAGCCCGTCTGCTGTTCCCACCTCCCTCCCATCTCCGGGATGCTCGTCTGACAGTGGCACCTTTCTTCTGAGCTCTTGCCCCGATCCTGCTCTCAGTCTACACGGTCCTTGCCTCCTGTTGACAAACTCAACTTCTTTCCTTCCCCTCAGTACTTAAATACCTTCTACTGACCCCATTGTCTTATGAACTCTCCTTTAATCCTACCACTGCTTCTTACCTCTTTTCTCTCCCTTCGCTAGGACGAGTGTGCCCTGCTATCTCTTTCTTTTGATTCTAACTAAGTTTTAAACTCACTTCCATGCAGATTTTCCATAGCATTTCATAGAGATTGCTCCTTTCACTGTAACTAGTCACACAGAGCACCAGGGGTCTCCTGATCCCCAAATCTAACCGTCTTCCTTCTCGACACCTGACTTCTGGGTAGCACGAGTGATGCCACCCTCTCCCCTGGTGTCCTGGACACTCACACTTTCCTAAGTTGGTCCCTCTCAGGTTCTCTGGTTGACTCTTTCACCAGTGCTCCTTGGAGTGGCATTCCTGCCCTCACTTGTCCCAACCTGATGCTCTGTCCCCACCAAGCACTTCCTCGTGTGTGGTTTCAGTGGCTGTGTCCTCATGTGCGAATAGTTTTTCAGCCATATCTCTAGGCCGAGGACAGCTCACTACTGAGTCCCAGGTCTCTAACTTGAGCTCAGGAACCTGGACGCTGGTATATGACGGTATCTGCCACCTGGTGGCTGTGTAAACTTGAGCAGGTTATCTGACATCTCTCAGTTTCCTTTCTCCTGAGATCACCCTGAAGGCTCTTTGAGTTGCTGTCATTGATGGTTATTAACACACAGCCAGTTAACTGCCCGTTGGACATCATCTCCAAAGATGTAGGATGTGGCTTGCTTGGATTTTCATCCTCTCCACTCATTTTCAGGGTCCCCATCTTTCTACCTGTTCCTCTTCCTATGGTGGGTGGTACTCTTGAGGTCACCAAACATCCTTTCTTCACCCTTGCGTCCCATTCCTTTCCATATCCCCCCTCCACAGCTGTCCTCACCCACTGCCCATACCCTGTCTCTGTCTGCAACGTGGGCTGGTGGCACGGGTTCCCCGGTGGGCTCCTCCTGCTCCAAAGCTTGCACCCCCTAGCACCACGCGTTGTGGCTGTCAGGGTGCTGCCCCCTCTGAGGTGCCCTTTCCCCTGCCGTGCCGCCTCATCCTGGGATGCCTAGCCGCACAAGTCCTTTCCTTGTATCTCTTTCCCTGGTATTTGACTTGTTGCTCTGTATGTCTGCCGCTGTCTCTTCTTTGCGGTTGTTGTTTACTCTTTGAGTTTCTTTTCTTTGCAGCCTCTCGTGAACAGCCAGATCCTCCAGGAAGTGCCACCGTTAGCTGCTGTGGGAAGAGACGCGGGATCTTCTGTGATCCCAGCATGTCTGCGGCTCGCTCACACTCTTCCCACCCTGGAGTCCATGCGCCCCAGCTCTTACTCACGCTGCACACCCAGAGCTTGGCCAATATGTGCCTTGTGCTCTTCTGTCCCCTGATGCTAGATGTCTGGTGCACTTCCCTTGCTCGCTGTCCCAGTTCTTCCACTGAGAAGCTCACGGTGTAATTAGGGAGATGGATAAAGCAGTGTTAATGGGCACAACACAGGGATCCTGTGTGCAGGAATCTATGGTGTGGAATGGGATTAGAGAAGAGATGGGCACATACTTCCCACAGGAATTAATGTGCTTTTAAAAACACAAAGAGAGCTGGACAGAGGAAGAAGAGAAAAGGAGTATGTTCACGTGTTAATAGTCAGATTCTTCTCTGTGCCAAATAGCAGCTAAGTAGGACTTGGGTCTTAAACGTGGGTCTGATTTTGCTGACAATTTTCAGCTTCCATCAGCTCTGTCCCATTGAAAGACCACACCGAGCACCAGGGATACCAATATCACATCTCCTTCTAGAACCTCTTCGATGTCTTCCCTCATCTAAATAACCTGGTTGGCCCTCGAGGGCAAACTCTGCATAACTGATGCTACAAAGTTCAAGTGTCAAGTGCATGCCTGTCTTCAGTCAAGATTTCCCTAGGCAAGGGGATGGCCTCTGAGGAGGTGAATCATTTGTCTAAGGTTGCACAGAGCTAATTAGAAGCACAACCAGACTCAACTCCAAGGACCTGCTATTTTCATTACAAGCTGGTGCTTTTTACATCCTCAGGGTGGTTTTCTCGATGGAAACGGAATATAATATAACAACACCAAAGTCTTGAACTTGATCAGTTAACCTTTCTGGATAGATTCTCTGTAAAAAAAAAAAATCCCTTCCTGGGACACAGAGATACTTATTCAACAAGAAAAGACAGAAACATTTTGCCTCATAGTTTATTAGTTAGAAATAAATTTCACAGACAAGGTTCTCCAGTCCCATAGAAGTTAGAGACACATCCAAGTAAAGCCCTGGAAAGGAATTCAGAATAGAGCATTTAAAGAACAAAGACGTAAACACAGCATATCACATAAATTTATGGGAGGCTGTCACGCTGGTACTTAGAGGCAAAAGTATTGCTCATGATGGCCTCTCTTAGGGAGAAAGAAGAAAACCCAGGAATTAAGACTCTACTTAAATTACCTAGAAGGGGCACAAATTATCCAATGGAAGAAAGGGAGAAGAGCAATAGACCTAAAAGCAGAAATGAATAAAACAAGGACATAAGCTTAAATTTGAAGTTCAGACTCCCCCGGTGCCTCTTATGATCTAGCAATGTATCAGAATTACCTGGGATGCTTGCTCAAACCACAGGTTCTTGGGCTTGAGCCTGGACCTCCTGACTCAGACTCCCCGGGGACCGAGCACTGGGATCTGTATTTTTGACAGGTGCCTTCCCAGCCGCCATGTAGTTGCATGACTCCACTCATCCTGTTGGGTTGGGAGCTACTGTTATGCCGGTTGTGCCTAGTGAGATTCAGGAGTTCTTGGCCAATATTATATTTGGAGACTTTTCTCTTCTCACTATGTTATAGAAACAGCTAGGTTACTGGGGGACTCTAGTCTGCGGGCCCGGAGGATTGGGCCAGAGTAGGCACTTGCAAACTCTGGAGAGGTCAATGGCTTCCTTTAAATCTGGAACCTAGACAGTAGTACAGCCTCTTTTTTAGGCTTAGATTGTTGCTTGGGAAGCAATGGGGCTTCCGGACACCACATTTACCACTCTGTGGAGTGAGAAAGAAGAGGAAGCTGGTTTTCGGAGAAAGAAATTTGGATGCATAACAGAGAGAGCAATGGGAGGGCAGGGGAAAGAAGAAACCTCAGGATCATTCAGGTATCTTCTTCCTTTTAGTCCAAAGATCCAGCTGCTCTTATGTTCTCAGCTTCTAGGAGATGCGTCCATTATTTTCCCTGCATTGTAACCTGGCTTGAGTAGACTTCCTGATCTATGAACCAAAACGTGCCCGGCTAATACATGGCTGTACTGGGCTCCTCTCTGCCTAGTCCCAGCCCTCCCGTATCACCTCCTACATGCTCATCCTTCCAGGAGAGCGGAAAGAACACAGAGATGGTAGTTATACATCTGTGCCTTGGTGACAATGGATGCTCTCTCTGGGTCAATGGGGGATAGCACGCTGTCGTAATCAGTCTCTACTTTCTTCTCTAAAACATATCTTCTTGAATCTGACCGTGTGGCCCAAAAGTCATGGGGAGAGGTGCAAAATGCAGCAGCAAGATCAAGTGGTTCATCTTTTGGAAAATTATGAAATAAATTATAAATTGTAGAACCTATACTAGTAATAGTAAAAAGAACCAACGGAATACATCTAAACAGTAGATGCTGTGAAAGTAGTTTTCATCCATGTCAAGCAGTATTCAAACTTGGGGTAGTGCCACAGAGCTGGGCATTCTGAGATGAAGAGAATAGCCATTGTCCCATGGGTTGAGAACTAAACAAGCACAGGGGTCTCAAGCTCGGGACTGGGCATGCATTGGGCATTCAGCCAGTCTAATCTTTTTTTCTCTCTCTCCTTCCTTTCTCATCAGAGCAAGGGGATGGAGCAGGAGGAGATAGGATGAAGTTGGTGTCAAGCCCTATAAGGGTCCCACTCAGTGGAGGAAGGAAAGTGGACATGGGTGAGTCCAGTGAAAGTCAGCCCAGCAGCCCGCCTTGGATCCCACCTTATTTTATCAGGAAGCCTCCAGTAATGCTGCCCACTGTACATGAGATGTCCTGGCAGCTATCACAGGAGCACGGGCAGTGTGACCCTGTCCCATCATCTTGAAATCCCCCAGAGTGGACCTGGGTGTGGCCATCTCAACAAGCACCCTAGGAATCCTCACTGTGTAGCTCAATTGGGGGACCCTTGCTCTCAAAACTCTCCTTTGGTTAGTCAATGGCGCCAGAAGCCCCCTTAGACTTCAACTCTTTTGGGGCAATCTTCTTAGTAGAGAAAAAGTGACCAAATTAAGAAATTGGGTTTCAAGTGGACAGATTTACATTAATTGCAAAAAATGAAGTCTAGATGTTCTTGAAAAATCAAAGGGAGGAAATGCCCAAGAATTCCAGCTCTGCCTCTGGCCTTTAGACTCTTGGTATGTGATTAGAAACCAGGACAGACATGGCTAGGCCCATCCCAGAGTTGTGATGGGTTCAAGGTTACTTTGAATAACAAGTAACCTTTTGGCTGGTCCAGAACACTATCTTTTGCAAGCTATCTGCTGTCATCCCTCCCTTGGTACCAGGCCAAGTGAGATTTAGGGAGAATTTGGTGCCTAAACTTGAACCATGTGCTTAGGAACTGTGAAAGAAAATTTTGTGGTGGTCTAAAAACACCACAATTATTATTCTTCAGCCTGCATGGAGCCTTAGAAGCTACCTTAGGTCGTTGGTAGGGAAGGCCTCATGGTTATAGAAAAAGGCTAAGACTTCCCAGGTTCTAACAGGGACCAGGCACTGTGCTAGGCCATGTACATGTGTATATGCACATACGAATATATAAATACACATGTATGCATATACACATGAGTATGCATGTAGATGTGCTCATGTGCGTATTTTGCGTATAGGAAAGTAACATGCATACCTACAGTATATTGTGATATTTCCACATGTATTAACATACACATACATGTAGCTACATGAGTATGTGTATTTAGATAAACAGATCTCCTGACAATAGGCTTCATCATCTGTCTCATTTTATAGTTAGGGAAACCCAGATACAAATAGATTAAGTAAATTTCCAAGGTCACGAAGCTGGTTTTGACTCAAAACACTATAAACCCATGTTTTTTGTATTACGTCCTTTCCTAAAAACGTAGTAAAACCATAAAACGTGATAGACCTACGACCTAGAACCCATGTCTTCTAAATTTTGTGTACAAGGATCAAAATCTCCGAATGTGCGTCGGTGTTGGGAAGAAGATGGTACACTCTGGGCAAAGCAGGTGGCCCGGCTGTGTCAAGACATGAGACCAGAAAGCCAGCTCTCAAGAAAGCCGCCTAATGATCCTAGTCCTTCTGTCAAGGGGACCATAGAATCTATAATGGACCTTTTAGACTCCCAGGCAGGAGCTTAGAAGAAAGTGTTCCGGACTTAAGTGTATAGAGCAGTAATTTCCTTTTAGCTCCCATTGTAACATGAAATGTTACAAATCGCCTCCTTGTAGACTTTAAATAATGCACGTCTCTTCAATGATTATTGAACAAAAGATTTGTTTTTACAATGTCCTGTGGCCTATTACAGGTCTCTGAAATGTTAATACTCTTAATCACATCCAGTTAATGTCTCTGGGCTGCCGTGCACATGGCAATGTGGCCTGGATGTGAACCTGGCAGTCATGACAACCAGACCAGGCAGCTGCTTGTCCCACTTTCTTGTTTGCAGGCCCCACTGGACCTCCAGCTCCGTGAAGGCAGAGTTAGCATCAGAAAGGCTCAGAGGCCCGAAACCTAGCACAACACTTGGCAAACGCCAGGCATTCGGTATTACTGAGAAAAAAGGCAGACGGACGGAAGGGCAAGTGTTGGGATGCTGTACCGTAAATATCACAAGCAGGATTGGAGGGCATGTCTGGCTCTGAAGTCTGTTTCTTCCTCTATGTTTTTCTGTCTTGTCATCATGTTTTGTTTCCTCTGAGCCTTTATCCTCAATCACGCTATTCAAAGTTCGCGTGTGCCATTCCTTGGACGGGCTCTATTCAGTTAGCTGGAAGGAGATTTTGCATTTTCAAAGTTCACGTGTCTGCTTTCAAGTCAGGGTTGTTCTAATGTGTGTCGTTTCTCTGAGGCTTCACTTGTCCCTTTTTATGGCCTAATTCAGACATTCTCACTTCTCCAGGGAGAAGTAGAGGAGGAGCTGGGGTGCAGCAGGGAAGGCTTCTTCTGGTCACGTGGGCAACAAGACCTAGATGGGGTTGAGGGCCAGTCTCTAGGCTGGCCTCTGAGCGCCCGGGCTTCCAACCGTCCTCCTCCACCTTCGGCAGACAGCAGGCCCTCCCTCTTCTGTCAGCATCCCATCCCACTCCCACTTAGGGAATAGATGAACTGATCAGCACATGTATGGTACCAAGAAACTCCAAGTCTCCGTGGTGTAAAAAGAACATTGCTTGTTGGTATCTTGTGTCCAGAAAGAGGCTTCCCAGGGTTCTGCGCTACTCCCAGCTGTGGGCTCCAGGCTGATGATGGAGCAGCCACCATCTGGAATGCTGACAGCCACCGTGTTATAACAGGATACCCTGTGGGTCTTACATAAATAGTCAGATGCTTGGCCCAGAAACAACACATGTCTAGGGTGTTTTGAAATGAGAAATTGAGGGAGGGAGAAAGGTAAGTGATTGGTTTTCATGGGCACATGTGAATATAAGTGTAGGATCC
Organism: Ctenodactylus gundi; assembly: GCA_004027205.1. Taxonomy (NCBI): domain Eukaryota; kingdom Metazoa; phylum Chordata; class Mammalia; order Rodentia; family Ctenodactylidae; genus Ctenodactylus; species Ctenodactylus gundi. The sequence continues at coordinate 145,918 of PVKB01003357.1, forward strand.
TGTGACTCCAAAAAACAGGCTCTTGTCACCAGACAGCATGAATGACGGAGTAGACTTAAATTCCAGTTGGGGCCTCAAACTGCTCCTGGAGGAAGAGATCAGGGTACAGAGAAAGGAGACCCGACAATGGGATTTTGTACAAAGTCAGAAAGAAGAGGCTCTGTATTATGGCTTGAATCTGGAATGTCTCCTAATATTCTCATGCATTTGAATGGTATGAATTGTCTGTAGAACCAAGTGCTGTTGGGAAATTGGGGCCTAGTCTGGATGGGTAAATTGCAGGCATATAGACTGGATTACAGGCATGTGTTGGGGGCTTACCACACCTTCCACACCTGGAAGGGGTGGAACACTGAGGCTGGACCAGGGGTGGATCACTGGGTGCCTAGATGGTTATATAAGCTGCTTCCTGCCTTCCTTAAGAGACTAGACTCATCTTCCTTTGACTAAGTTTCCTGTTATCGATGTCGTGAGGAGCTGCCTCCACCTCGGCCTCGGCCATGTACTTCCACTGTTGCAAGCCACCCAAGTGACCTTCTGAAACTGTGAGCTAAAATAAACTTCCTCCCTGATTTGTGGATGTCAGGTCTTGAGTCACAGCAATGAAAAAGTAACTAAGACAGTCTGTTTGCCCCTCTGTGTTCTCACAATTAGCACCAGAGGCAAGCATAGGTTGAGCATTCCTCATCTAACACTGTAAGATCCAAAACTTTTGCGTGCTCACATGGAAAATTCTGTACCTGGCCTCGTATTATGGGTGTCAGTCAAAACACAGGCACACCAACCGCCCCCCCCCCCAAAAAAATTGTATACAGTTATGCAATCACCCTCAGGCTACATGGGTAAAAAGAAAACAGGAAGTTAACAGATTTGGTGTTTAGACTTGTACTTCCCTAAAGTATCTCATTATGTGTGTGCAAATATTCTCAAATTCAAAACAAATCAGAAATCTGAAACACTTCTGCTCTCAGTCATTTTAGGTGGGGGATACTCAATATACACTATTCATTCCCCCCCCCCCCCCCCCCCCCCCCCCCCCCCCCCCCCCCCCCCCCCCCCCCCCCCCCCCCCCCCCCCCCCCCCCCGCCCTCCCACACACCTCCATTTTACAGTTGAGGAAATGGAGGTCTCCAGAGGCTAAGTGGCTTACCAAAGGACCTAAGTTCAGGCAGTGTGGTTGCTAAATCCATGATTTCAATTATTGGCTGCCTGGTATCCAAGGTGGCCTGTAGAGTAAAGAGGCAGGATGTTGAATAATAGTTAATCTGGAGAATTACTGGGACTTGATGACTGTTCAGATGGGCCTAGAGGGACAGGAAGGATCAGAGTGACAGTGAGTTCTGGTTGGCTGCCTTGTGTAGGGATAGAAATGGGGGTAGTAGGCCACATTCTGGGGATAGAGAGGAGGTGGGCTGTCTTGTGCATGATAGGGGCATGATAGTTAAGACTGGCAGAGAAAAGTCTCTGAATGTACTTAATCATTGGAGCAGCCTTCCCCATCCATGGGAGGGGACAGAGGAGGAGGTGGGGACAAAGGGGAGGGAGATCAGACATCCAGGTTAGGGCATGTTGATTTGAAATGCCCATGTTATTATCGAGCCAAAACTCTGTGGCTTCACAGGATAATCATCACCCACCCAGCTCTTTACAAATATTTAATCAGGGCTTAATTTGACAACTTCCATGCCAGGCCCTGGCATAGGCTAGAGCCTGCACCCGAGGAAGACACTCCTGCCAGGTTTATTTCTGATTTCTTCTCTTCTACTATCTTGTTCCTTTCTTCAAAATTTCCATTCACATCAACTGTCATTTACCAACCCACAGATAACAGAGCCTGCGGCTACAGTGACATTTCCACCACTCAAACTGCCAGCATGTGGCAGGACACCTCTGTGCTCTCTTGGGACCTCTGTGTCACAAGGGAGTACTCAGGGGAGACTTGGAAATTCTTGTCTCTTTGTCCATCTTTTTCTAAGCATTGCTGCCTACCAAGGCATAGTACCACCTCCCAAATTACGGTGACAAAACAGTGTTGGCTCAAATGTGGGGAAGGTGGAAGTCCACACCCATGATGGGGAGGAGATAGGCTACCTTGCAGGAGGACAGTTACAGGGTGGAAGCTGTACCCTGGGGGCTGAGAGGGCGGTGGGCCATTTTGCACAGAGATAGACATGAGGGTGGTAGGCGGCCCCCCCACCCCACCCTGGGACTGGAAGGTGGTGGGCAGCCTTGTACAGGGACAACTACGTGGGTATTAAGCCACATACTTGGGACTGGCAAGAGGTGGGCCACCTTACGTAGGGACGGATATGGGGGTGGTAGGCCACATTCTGGGGGACAGAGATGAAGTGGGATGTCTTGCACAGGGACACGGTAGTTGAGACTGGCAGAGAAATACTTCCAAATGTACTTAACCGAGACTATCAGTAGTGCTTATCAGAGCGTGGGAGGTGGGAGCCACACCCACCAGCTGTGTGATGACTGAGTCATTTGTATCTTTGAGTCTTACGCCTGCAGAAGAGGAGGTCCCTACCTACTTTTATGATCAATGCCAGGACTTGTGCAGGAAACTATTTGCAAAGTGATTGGTTTATAGTACATGCTTTCCCCTGCCAATCCTTCTGAGGTTCTTGGTTAGCAAGGGCTTCCCATTTTATAATGCTTGAGAATCCATTTCTCCTTCTGTGAGTTGCTGTGGGTGTGTGGGAGGCAGGTGGCTTTTTGTATTTTCATAGCATAGCATAGCTATAAGACTATATCTGGTTTAGATTAATTTTCTGCAAATAAAAACATTAGATTTTCACTGCTGTGATATTTTACATAAATATACAACATAGTTCTATTCCTCAATACTTTGCATCTCTCATGAAAGAACTATAATTTCAAAAAGTTTCAAAAAATGGCCCACCTTCCCTGAACACAGGTATAGCCAATGTTGCTTCCCATGTTTGTAGATATGTGCTCATGGGCAGTCATGTTTTCTTATAACTGTGTCATTGTTTGCTCAGTTTTATACAGTACATTTTGCACTTAGACATTCTACAAATGTGTGTGTGTGTGTGTGTGTGTGTGTGTATGGGTGCACATGTCTGTGTGTTTAATCTTTGTAAAGGAAAGTTTTGAGAGCTTTGCAATACTGCATCGATGTTTAATTTTGTTAAGGAGGAAAACCCCAGTACTTAATATTTCAATCTTTGCTTGTGATTCTTTCTGAATAAGATGAAATCTTAAGAGAAGATCCCTTCTATGACAATGACTATGTCCTTTCTGGGTATTTGGTAGAATCCTTTTCCTAAGAAAGGCCTGCTCTCTCCTTTTGAATCCTCTGCTGAAGATTCGAGTTTGATTTCAGAACTCAGTCATTTCCTCCTTTCTAGACTACATGGGTGGGCCTCTCCCAGTTAAGAAACCAAAGTACCAATCCCAACTAATCACCTCTTCAACAAGTGGGAAGGAGAATTAGTACATTTTACCAAAAGAACAGAACAAAGAAGCATCCAGTTGAAAATAATTGAAGCAATGACAATTCCCCCAATTCTCATAATACTTAGGTTGTGGTCAGCTTAGCCTTTGAAATCAGAGAGATAGCTTTTTATTTTCTATTGAAATGTTTGTACTCCCCAAATGTCCTGATATGTTGGCCTGTGAGAGTGTGTTTCTAGGAGTAATGGCTCCCTGTTCAGGCAGTGCTGGTTCCAACGAGCTCCTCGAGTAGGAGAAAGTGAGCAAAGGGGTGGAAGATCCCAGCAATCAGGAAGAGATAGCATGACAATTCTCAGGTCAGGTCTTAGCCCTTTGCCGCCAGGGAGATACAGAGTTAGGAGAGCCCACTTCTTAGACGGTGACTTCACAGCCCCAGAAGCTCAGAGCGATGAAAGTGATAGTGCCAGCCAGACCCACTCAATCCACCCACATGCCTCAGCCCCTCACAAGTCCAGGACATGTGCACCGCTCAGATCGCTTTCGCTCCTGAGGATGTCACTCTGAGAGATTTGTGTCGCCATGGGTTTTCCCCAGGCTGTGGCTAGGAAGGAGTAAGAACAGAATTCCTAACACTTCCCCTGCCTCTCACGTTTTTGCTGTTGTGTTGGGCTGCCTCTCACCCAGGCCAGAGCCCGCGTTCCCTCCCATACTTTCTCTTGAGTACCAATGGCTCTCTACCCCGCAGCAGTTTCTTGTGAACTCCAGCTCTCCCTGTTCCACTTCTTTGGCTCCTCTGGAGCTGATCTTGGGAAAGGCGTCGAGCAGCCATTTTTGTTTTGTATCTTGACTGTAAGTGGAATCTGAAAAGTTCATCTCTGTTTTCCCTTCTTGTAGTTTTTGACACTTCATGTAACCTATTGCATGGGGCCTCAGCATCTCCAGTGGGCACACCTGCACACACACACACACACACGAATGCAGACAAGGCTACTACTGCCCAGGAATTGCCAGGGTTGGGGGAGAGGCGAAGGGGGCTGGCAGAGCCACTTACCACCCTTATTTGTTACGATCTCTTTATTCTGGGGTCAGCAGGGCTGCTTGTGATTCCTGCTCTTCCTGAAGGTTTACATCCAGCTTTCTTTCCATACCACGTGATGCGCCAGGTTTCTTCTGTGCTTACTTTCTTCAATTGTTCATTCATTCATTTACCCCATAAGTAGGGATCATCAGTTATTTGCTAAACACAGTGCTAACTGAACACTTGGAGAGACTTCTGTTTCTTTTTACAACCGAACATGCCTTGGCTAAGACACCGGGTGTCATGTTTGATTTTACGGATAAGAACGTGAGGAGGAGGGGAGGAAAACTAAGATTATTTAGGCAGCGAGTGGGGCTGGGAAACACAGGCCGCCTGAGCTCTTTCCACCCCTCCGTGGTACCTCAGGGCGGCTCCCTTTCTACATCCTGCTGAGATCACAGGTGAGTGCTCGCAGCGTGTTGTCCGTGGAAGGGATGTTTAAACACCACCAGGGTGAGATTGTAGAATTTGATAATATTCTTGACTTTCAAAGCACAATTGCATGGAATTATTAAAAAATGACCTCAGGGAGCTAACCAATCTAAGCTCAAACCCTCATTTCGCTCTTTTCTGGTTAACCTACCTCCTGAGCTGCACTGTTCACCTCAGTAAAGGCAGACAGTCATAATTACGGCTACCCCTCGTGTTCGTCGTGGGATTCAATGAGACGCCGCATGTAAGGATTGCGCTTTGCCTGCCTGTTGTTTTAGTCACCTTTCTGGTGCTGGAACAAGTTCGTTATGCACACACTTAAGGGAGGAGTAGTTTTTTATTTTGGCTCAAGGTTTCAGAGGCTTAAGTCTGCGGTTGGATGGCTCCAAGACAGACGCATCGCAACGGGAGGGCATGGTGGAGGCACGGTGCTCAAGTCGTGGCATCTCAGCAGCAAGAGACCAGGGGAAGAGCCAGAGAGGACGGTGCCAGGAGTCACTTAGTCCCAATTACCCGCCCAGAAGAACACAGAGGAATGCAGAAACTTGCTTTACTAATTTCCCAGGCATCTCTCAAGACAACGAAGTTGACACCCAAGATTAACCTTCACATCTGGCATAGCATTTGTACTCAGAGAATATAGAATGTCACGATGGTGATGGTGATGGCGACAAAGTCAAAGTTGTACGTAATGGGAGAAGCCCTGCACACACCACACGGCCAATACTAAGCAACTCTACTCCTCAAGGTAGCCTGGTTATTCCCAGAGGTTGTGCTAGGCAGTTCTGAGGGAGATGATACTGATTTGTGCAGTGGGGCTAGCGAGTGGTCAGGCATTATTGGCTCCACATGATCCCTGAAAAATAATCTTTATAATGGTTCCTGCTGAATACCTTTGATGAGTATCAATCAGGTATATGATTGAGCCCTGGAGCGTATCCAGGTAGCTTTTCACAAGAACATGGGCTGCAGTCTGCCTGGGGCCGACTCAACGGTCTAAGTAAGGCGGAGATCCCCATTCAGACCTTTACAGCCTCACCAAAGCAATGGCATCTGTGCTGGAGGTCACTGGTAGTTTGGTAACCAACAGCAGAGGCTCTCAGCTCCATAGATTCCTTTTGGGAGCCACACTGGGGCTTGGCTTCTTGCAGTTGCTCTTACACTTGCAGTCATTGGCGGGAGTACTCTCCCCTTCTTTACTTGTTCTGAGTTGGTCTTGGAGGCGGGAGCCTGGGGAGGGAGTCAGTCTTCAAGGAACGCAGCACAGCAGCAGCAAGTGTGAGGGGAGAGGGGACATTGGTCACCCAATGCCTGTAACTGGGCTGAGTTAGAACCACCTCGCAGCCCAACCACAGCGCAACAAGTCCTGAAGGAGGACAGTTACAAGGTATATTTTAAATCTCAGGGTTATTATATAACTTAGAAGTTTAATATCTTGTACAATAAAAAATCATATATTATTTAAATATTCATTTTTCCCTATGAAGTATCTGAGGGAGAGAGAGAGAGAGAGAGAGAGAGAGAGAGAGAGAGAGAGAGGCAAAGATAGAGATAGAAGCAGATAGAGGGTGTTCAAATATCATTTAATGCCTAAATGTCACAGGCTTAAAAAATTCAACAGAATTCTCATGCATTCTTTCCCACAGGGGGCTACCCTTTAAACAATGACCTTTAAAAAAATCCAAGCAAACAAACAGCTCTGATACTGAGGACATATGTCTTTAATCAGCATGGATGTTCCAATGCTGAGAACTGCATTTGTCAGCTCAAATGGTCAGTATTTTGGGTAACGGATATGAGGATCTCATTGATTTCTGGGGACACACAGGTGTAGGGTGAATTGGTCTTGTGTTCTTCTAAGATGAGATGGTTTAGGTAATTGTCATTTCTTGTGGTTATAAAAATTCCATTTTGACCTTCTAGATGCCATGATTTATTTGTGGACTTTGGAAGGGAGGCAGGGCTGGCATGCGGTGTCATCTATAGGAGAGCGTATCAATCAAATTACAGGCGCTATCTTGCCAGAGATTGCAAAGAAAGCATCAGAAGCAAGTACTGCACAGGGGAGAGGACTAGTACATGAAGACATGAGTTCATGTTTTGGAGCTAATAATATGCTCCCAGAGGGAGATGTAGGGCCAGAGAGAAGAGCCTTTCTTGATAATAGACTTTTGCAGACTTCTAGCAGAAGCCAGCAACCATCTTGAGAACACAGGTAGTAAGAACCCTGCTTAAAATCAGAACTTGGAACAATTGCACTTTGGCAATTGAAAGAATAAGAATCTTTCTAATTTCTATTAAACATATTAGTACATAAGAATGACTTTTCCAGCTCAAAACTGCAAAGTCAGGACAGTTTCTATTATGTTTCAGCAGGCCCTGGTAACTCAATGCATAGAAATCATTTTTTTTCATCTAAGATGCACATTAATTGTGGATTAAGAGGAATTAAAATTATTAGCATTTCTATCCATTAACAGTAAATATCTGGAGTGTTCTGTATACTATTTTCAGTTTTTGTCCATTTTCAAAGATAAATTCGTGTTTGATATAGGAACCCTTTTAGGTACTAAAGAAAATGTGAGCTAGAAATTTCTGTACTTGCGGTCTCCAACTCCTTACTTTATTCTCTCTTGAATCTGTTCTCTTAGTTCATAGCAAGGAGCCCAGTGGCTAATGTTAAATCCTGTGGCCGATTCTCAGTTCTCATTTTCTCAAACTCTCAAAAACATTTGACTCACACGATTGCTCTTCCATCCCTGAAATAATATCTTCCTCTGGCTCCCAGGACACCATGGTTTTCTGGTGTCTCTGTTCCTCCACCTCAACCCAAGCCAGGTGGCTTCTGGGAATGGAGGAGAGATCATGATGGGCTTTTCAGAGGGGAGAATAAATAATCATTTATCAGTTACTGTGTGTCAGGCTTCAAAGTATGAACAATGTCCAATAGACCTTAGATCAGATGACCAGATTGCTTTTTACCAACTGCGTGACCTGGAAAAATTACCTAACCTCCCTGGGCCTGTAAACAGAGATAAAGGAATTCATCCAGACTTCCAGGGAAGAAGGCTGCTGAGTAACAGAGCTGCACAATGTCTCCTCATGGATTCACTTAAAAATTTGAAATTATATTAAAAACTGCCTGGCCAACATAGCTAAGAGAGGAAGAAGCACCCTAACAATTGAAAGGAGGTCACAGGAAGGTTGTTAATACAGAAGACACATCAGAAGATGAGGAAAATAACAGGCCAGGAAGAAGCCTCAGGCTGATTGAGCCGTTGACATTGGCAGATGGAGGGAAGCCTGGAGCCTGGAACATCTGACTTAGGTAAGCACAGATCCAGGAGAAGTGGGAGTTGGAGTTGACAGCATCTGGTATCTCCAGTTTCCAAAAATGAATCTGTGGGTAGTGAGAACTCCAAATGCACAGTGAGCCTTTCCTAGAAAAGTACTCCTGGAGTCCAGACCAGCTTGGAGGCCATCACAGGCAGTTATGTAGGTAGGAGCAATTAAAAAAAAAAAACAGCTGGAGCCTGAATGGTTTAAAGTAAAAGAAGGCTTAGAGGAGCACGACAGGATTTTGGATGCTACTCTTAAACAGTGCCTAGGAAGAAACTGGCTCAAGAGACTGTTGCAGAGAGGAGAAAAAGAATGCTAATTCCTGAATGGCTTGAGTGGTAGTGGGAGCAACTCTGAGAGTAGAGAGACTCGCCCCATGGGAGAGAAACCACTACGGCTGGGACAGCTTTGCTGAGGGGGCGAGGTGTGATCAAGACACTTTCAAGCTTATTGAACTTTTAGGTCCTCCCTCACTGCCTACTCCCAGCACGGAACTCGGGAATTTTGACTCCCCCCTACACACCCTCATAGCTGCTCACAGAAACCTCTCAGCTATGCCTCTAAGTGAAGTCCCTCAACAACAGAAACATGGGAGGAAGGCAAGGCAATAGGACACTCGCAGAAAAGCTAGAGAATCCAGAAGCTAATGGGACTCAGGAATAGTGAAACTCACAAAGAAGGAAGTCAAAAAGCAAATAAATGAGTTTAACAGCCAGTTCAAATAAGATATTGTCAAGGAAACGCAAGTAATGGTCAGGAGGCTTAAAGAAGAACTTGCTAAACACATAGTGGTCCTAGTGGATAGAAAGCTCACTGAGCAGATAGAAGCCACAAATAAAAAGTTGGCTGAGGTAAATAAGAAAATGTAAAATATGAAGGAACATTTTGATAGAGAGGTGGACATTTTGAAAGCTGAAATTCGAGATATGAAATATATATTTGTAAGAAGGAGATGTTGACTCAATCATGGTGAGGACAGAATTGCAGACCTTGAAGACAAAGCTGAGGAAACAAATGTTATAATTAGGCATGACTCCAAAATTAGAAATGAGCAAAGTAGCCGGATATAACAGATGATGAATAATTTAAAGAGAACCAATATCGGAATTATGAATGTGAGAAAAAGAGTGGAAGATAGCACCAAATGTATGAAGAATTTATCCATTGAAATCATGTAAGAAAATTATCCCAATCTAGGAAAAGAAGTTAGTTTTCAGATACAAGAAGCTTGTAGAAGACCAAATAACCTCAATCAGCAATGAGACTTGCTGTGAATATCATAATCAAAACCTCAGAAATACAACATAAAGAGAGAATATTAAAAGCAGCAAGAGAAAAACAGACATTATTTTGCCAAGACAAACGCATTCATATTTCTCAATGTGAATTTTAAAAGCCAGAAGAGCCTGGAACAAAATCTTTCAAGCTTTAAAAGACAGCAAGTGTCAACCCACATTGTTGGATCCAGCAAAACCATCCCTGAACATTGAAGGAGAAGTAAACATTTTTCATGACCAAGAATTCCTGAAGAAATTTGCAACCACTATTCCAGCATTGCAGAAAATACCAGGAAGAATCTTAGAGAGAGACAGAAAGACAGGCAGCACCAAAAATGTAGAGAAAAGGAAACATCTAAAGAGAAAATGAAACAAAAAAATAGACTTCAATCATCTGATCAGTATCCCACCAAAACAGTACCATCTTTCTCATAAGATCTGTAAAACTTCCCCCATAATTATTTTTATTAACATATCAGTTCACAAAATACGGGCAATTGGTATAAAATCTTAATTTGAGCAACTTTTTAAAGTATATTATGTGTACAGATATATAGCTGGGGGTGGAGTGGCAGGAGACAGTGGTTTTGATTTGGTATATTTTTAGTTTTAAAAACAGTGAAGTTGGTAAATACGCAGTTCTTGGGATCTTTTCCCTGAAGCTGCAATGAGTGGTAAAGATACAAGATCGTGTAGCCTTAGTCCATTGGCTAAGAACTCAGTCGGCTCTAAGTTCAACTTGGGACTCCTGAATTTTAAGTTTCAATTTCATGTTCTGTAACTAAATTTGTGATGATGATCTTACTCATTTCTTCCTGCTCCTCTTTGGGAAAGAACACTTAACAAATTCTGAAATAACTAAGCCATTATATCTATTGCTTTATGTATAATATACTTTTTTGATATAGACTTAAGTTCATTTAACGTAGTGATTCATTTATTCAGTCTTCGATATAAGTTTAGCCTAAGAAAACCGACTGGTGTAATGATAACGCAAATGCCTCTTGTATGTTCACTCTTCAGTGTTCAGCTAAGGAATTTGAAATTTAACTTTTATCCTTTTTTGGTACATTTTCCAACCTTATGAATTCCATTGCTATCGTTCTTTTCTTATGTGGATTGGTGGTTGTGGCCACGTTAAAGAAGCTCAATAAAGAAATAAGACACAAAAATAAGTTACGATCGACCAATCTTAGAAGAAGCCAATGTGCCCAAATACTGATGACTCAATAAAGAGGATGTGGTATATGTACACAATGGAGTGTTACTCTGCCATAAAGAATCACAAATCTGAGTCTTTTTTTTTTTTTGTAGGTAAATGGATGCACATTGAGACCATTACGCTCAGTAAAATGAATCAGATCCAGAAAGTTAAATATATGGTTTCATAATATGAGAAAACCAAACCATAAGCAATGTAAGAAATATGGAAGACAGTAAGAAGATGGACTTTGTGGAGAGGGAAGGGAAAGTCGGGAGGGGGAGGTGGGACGGGAAGGATGGGAAGGAGAAAGGGCCATGATATGCAAATTTAAAAAAATTGAAAGTTAAGAATTTAAAAAAATGTTAAAAAATTAAAAAGGCATTCATCCATCAGGGTTGTGATGAGGATTGATGAAATAAACCACCTACTGGCATAGCATGGTAGTTACTATTCTCATAGTTATATTTTCCCCCACCCAAGTACTCAGTGTGGTGGGTATTGTTAACCCAGTTTAGAGATGAGAAAGCTTCAGTGTTACAGGTGGAAAAGGACACATCTGTTACACTATCCCAGAATTTTAATGTCCCACTCCAGCCCACGCTGATTCTACTCAGACCCAGGGGAGGCTGGCGGAAAGAAGAGGCCCAGGGCAGCCACCTGCGACCACCCTGGCCCGCAGCGGCCCTGCTCCTTCCACGTGAGCTGGAGGTAGAAGCCAAGCTGCAGCTACGAGGGTCTCCCTTCCCAGTCTTGTGGCTAGTTGTGGTCTCTGTGGCCTGGTCTTCCTCAGTCACGCCTTCCTGTGCAGTCCCCTTAGCCCCAGCCTCCCACCATGGCCGAAGGGTGGTTCTTTCCTGAGGGTTTCTACCTCTTTCCTGACCTGCCGCCAGTCCCAGCATCCATGTCCCTTTCCCTCTGGCTAGTTTTTTCTTTCTTTAGGGCCCCTCCCACCCAAGAACTTCGTGAGCATCACTATATCCTGGGGAGACAGGTGGGTATCAGAAAGAGGAGGAAAAGAGTGGGTGAGAAACTTCCTCTGGGTTGCACAGCAAGCAGGGCTCAGTGGGCAGTCTACTCTTTGATGGCTGCCTTGACCAAAGGTGACAGAGAAAAGGATCAAGACCCCAGCCCCACCCTCCATCTTTTATCACATTTCTCCATTTGGTTGGGAACGGCTTTCCTGGCTACTCCTTGCCTACTTTGCAGTAGATGTTTGGATTTTCTGGACATTTGCATCTTCCCCATGTCCTTTTTCTCTCTCGCGGCCACCGCTCACCAGCTGGGGAGTCTCCCCACCGGGACATGCCAGTTCCAGCTTCTTGCTCTCTGTTCCGTGCCGAGCTGGCTAGTGCCATCATCTTGCTGGTGTTCCTCCCACCGTGGTCTTGTGCTCAGCGTTTGTCCCCACTTTAGAGGTGAGGACATGGGTTCAGAGGGGTCAAGGGACTCATCCCAGGTCACAGCCCCAGGAAGGAACTGAGCCAGGCACTCAACTCATATGCTGAGATTCAGCCCAGCCCTGCCCACTCCTGCTAGCTGGAGCGCTCCTGACCAGCAGCCTTGCTTGAGAAGATCCTGAGCTTCAGAGGCAACATGAGCTGAGTGTCAACTCTGTGCTAGGTTCGTCCTGTTTCCTCCAATTCACTCAGTGCCATGTGCAGTAGCTGTTAGTTAGAAACTGATGCTCAGAGAGGTGGCTTGTGCAGGGTCACACAGCTGGTGAAAGAGGTGACAGCCCCAGTGCCTATACTTGGGGCACTACCTGTCTGGAGTGGAGAGGCACTGGGCCTGGGTTCCAGTCTTGCTCTGATGGTCTACCTGGTGAAATCTGTTGCCATAGATCTTTGAGCTCTGTAGTAGGGAAGTGACTGCCAAGCAATGTGGGGTTGTTTTGAGGCCAGAGAGCCGTCCAGAGGTAGAGTGACAGCTAACCCTGTGCCCAGATTAGGGGGCTCTATCTATCCCAGCTCCTGAGTTCAATCCAGACCTTGGATTGAAGCAGAGGATGAGCAGGCACCTTCTTGTGTCCCCGATGGCTGGCTTTTTCCAGATTTTTTTTATCTTTGCTCCATAGACTGTGGGCAGGAGAGGCTATAACCTCTGGCTCCTTTTCCTAACCTCCTCCCTCCTTCTTGTCTACCTGGCTTTTTCCTTAGCATGCTGACTCTGGGTTTCCACCTTGGAAAGACCCTTTTGCTAAACTCTTATCTGCTTCCTGTGGTTAATTTGGGCAGATTCTTTGAGTGCGTCTATCTGAGTCACTGTCCCCTCCTGGCTCTCACTGATTCTACATTAGAATTCTCATGGCGTCCCTCCTCCCTACCCTCACATTAAAGAGAGTTGCTCCCAGTTTCACTTCGATACCCTAGCTTATCTTTTGGCAGCTGTTCTGATCCTCTGTGGCAGGGGGGCAGGGCTCAATTTCAAGCTCACTCTGAACACTTACTCGGAGCCGGTCACTGTTATAAGCACTTTTCATAAACTTTCTTATTTGACTCACCATGTGGCCAGAATTAGTTAGTAATTGTTTCCTGTTAAGGGCTTGGAAAGGTTAAGGAATTTACCCTGAGCAGTAGTCAGTGGTGGAGCCAAGACTCAAAGCTGTCTCTGGTTGATCTCAGATCCCAGGACCTGAAACAAACTCTCCTGTGTGATCTGGTTCTGAAGTATAAGGAAGGACAGATAGAAATCCTTAGGACTGGGACAATTTTAATGTCCCCTCACCCACTTGATTTGGAAGAAAATTTGGCCCCTGAGCACCCACTTTGAGACCAAAGGGCACTGTGGGATTTTCCGGAGACAGAAGAGGGCCTCCAAGTGTGGGAGCGGGGAAGAGTTCTTTTCTGGGGAACTGAGAAGTTCCCATAGCTGAGGGCCACCAGTGACTGCAGTTCAGTGGCTGGGACTGGAGTGGGGCATGACTGGCTCTCAGTACCCTCAGAGTCTGGGTTGCATACTCTGCCTGGGCTGGTCATTCCCAGGTAAAGTGTCGCCACACTGTCCATATCCCACTGCTCTATTTTCAAGGACCTCTAGCTAGAAGGGAGACAGGGACAGAAAACAGCCTTGTCAGTCCTGGATAGCATGGGGCTATGATAAATGTAAGCAAGGTGAGGGCCCAGGGAGCTCAGAGGAAGGCTTTGAAGAGGATCAGGGATTATTTATCCCTGAAGACCATCATCAAATCTAAGGTAGGGTGATGGAAGGTTGGAGTGTTGGGTTTGAATGTGGACACTATCACCGCTGAGCTGGGATGCCCTTAGCAAAATTTCCCTAATGCTCAGTTTTATCACCTATGACGCGGACATATGGCTAGCGATCTGCTTGGAGTACAGTGACTATAAGAGAAGGGAAGGTTACTAAACAGACACATTAGATGTTCCACTCATCTTCCCATCGCTACATTTGCTGTTTCAAATCACCAAGAATAGTCCTCACCAGCAGTCATGCGTCTTGGCAAATTCAATGGCTTGACACTCCAGTTAGGGTGTTTCTCTGGATGAAGTCTTTTTCCTGATCAAAAAGGATAACTTATGATTACTCTGTCACTTTACTCGAAAACAAAGGAAAACAAGTAAGACAAAACTCAAAAGAGGTGAATAAACAAAGGTTTTTTTTTGGTGGAGAAACAGAGACTTTTAAGACTTAAAGATTCCCCTTGGCTCTCAGAACTGGGAGATTGTATACACAGAGTAGGGTTAAGAACGCAGATTCAAGAACTAGACTCCCTACGGTTGCATTTGGTTTCATGTCTTACAGGACAAGTGACCTTGGGCATGTGCTTCTTTTATCAGTATTCTTGTATTGGGCCTCACATTCCTCAGCTCTAAAATGAGGATCGTAATAGAGGGTTCCATGTCTACCTCTTGGAGACACGAGAGTGTAAAAAGAGATAAAGAGGCCTAGGCTGCAACTGGGTGTATAGAAAGCACCTCACACAACGTCAGCTCTTCTGTTCCTGCTTCTGGGACACGGTGATTAAAGGGGCATGCAGGTAGGATGTCATATCAGGTCTCCTCCATGCCTGGGTGAGGAGTTCCTCTTAGGACTTCCAGGAAGGTGAGAGCCTACACCCTATCCACCCCCAGTCTCTGCCCCCTTGCTCCTTTCATAGTTTGGGGCTTTCAGTAATGAAAGTTGTTATAAAAATATGGGAAGGTTTTTAAAGTCTGAAAACTACAGATTGGCCCTAATCATTCCAATCCCTCCCACCCCACAAGGACCTCCCCATGCTCGTGGACCTTGTCTTTGAAGCGTTTGGTCTATCCTGAACTGCACATGCTTGGCAATATTGTGGGAATCTTGGGATAGAAGTTTGGAATAACTTTGGAAATCCTTAACGTTCTAAGCCTTTACTGCCTAGTCCGGGAAGGCTTTCTTTCCTAGGAGACTGTGTCCCCTGAGCACCTTCTGTGCTCCAGAAATTATGGCCTTGCCATATTTACTTTTCACAAACATTTTTCCTTCTGATTCCCAATTTAGACTTGGAGGAGACAGGTGTGTTGGGGGATGGGGCTGGGGCCAGAAGAAAGGTATTATGGCCTAATCACCTGATTATGTTTTTCAGAGTCCTAGATCAGTGAAGACTTAGCTACTTTTGGCTTGGAAAGCAGAACCAGACTCCTCCTCACAGAGATCTGTTTGCTTTTCCTGGTAAAATGACCCCAAATCCTCCAAATGTTTCTTTGTTACATTGAATCCATTCATTTGTTGTCTGTGTCCATGGGCATGTGCAACAAGGTGGGTATTAACAAGGAGGCACAGATGAAAGAATTGGGTTTGTATGTTGACACAAATTAACACCCATTCCGTGTGTGGTCTAGCTACTAAGCTTAGATGTATTTCATTTATTCTTCGTGAGTTCAATAGTAGGATGATTTATGGTTTGAATTTGGTTTTATCACTATTAAAAGACTAAATTTTCTTGCAGTGTTGGTCTATTCTTTCAGATGAAAGTTTTTTATTTGACCTCTTGAGAAATTAGACTACAAAACAAAAATTTCTGTGTTTTATCAAGGTAATTTCATGTGCTTCTTCACATTGCCTTTTGTTAAATGTTTGGTTATTCAAGAGAATAAGCCTCTTCACTATTAAAAGTGCCAAGTTCCTTTTTTGTCTTACAATCATGCATTTTTTAATATTTACCTTTCAAATCTTTAATCTTTTGATTCTGCTTCGCGGTGACCTGTGCTCCTAGTCATCAAATACGGAAAATCTTTTGACATCTTGACAGCTTTTCAAAAATCAAATTCTAAATTAAGTTTTTTAACCTCAAATTAACTTTGAGAGTTTCCTTAAGTATCTCAAAAGAATTAATTTTCTCTCCTTATAGAGAGATGTTTAAAGTAATTGATTTCATTCTATTGCAGAGGAGGCAATGTTACATAGTAGGTGATGGCAAGTCTTTAGGTTATATTTGTTATTGATATGAGTATTTCAGAATTGTATAAAATTTCTAGAGATCTGATATGTCCTGGTACAATGTTATAATTCATAATTCTATTTATTATTATCATTGTACTGGGGATTGAATACAAGGCCTTTGCATTGCGCTACACCTCTGGCCCTTTTTTGAGCCAGGATCTCACTTACTAAGTGCCAGGTTGCCAGGACTGGGCTTGAATTTGTAGTCTTCCTGCCTCAACCTCCCTCCCAGAACACTGGGATCGCAAGTATGCATCACCATGCTTGGCTCATAATTCTAATTATTATGTTAAAACAAATTTCCTTGTCAGTTGCCCAATGCCAAGCTGCAATAGATTCATAAAAAGAATCTGACAAATACTGGTTTTTTGATAACTTTAGGATCGTTGGTGTGGGTAAGAATTTCCAAAACTGTAGTGGTAGAAATTTTATGGCTTAACAAAATTGCTAGTCTAGTATTAAGCAAAATAAAAGTTAAGCATATGGGACTGAACTAACTAATGAGAATAATTATTAACTTTCATGACTCTTTGTTTGAAATATTGCTGGTTCTTAACCATCTTGTTTCATAGTTTTAAAGAATATTTTTTCTCTTTTCTATTAAGCTGTCGCTATAACCTGAAGCAATTTGGTAGAATAAACTTCATAAACAAAAATGGAGCATTAATCTTTTCCTCCCTAGTTCATAGATTCAGAATTTAGAAACTCTTGTTATTAAATTCTCTCTCTTTTTTTTTTTTAATAATGTGGGCATTTTTAAAGATCTATAAGAATCTCTTCTCTTTATAACGAAATAGGAAGAATTAAATCTTTGACTTGGCTTCTTAGTCCAGAGGTTTTGAAAGTTGTAATCTGAGATTTCTCATTATCAGATAGTTTTTCCCCCATACACAACAGTTTCATTGAGCTTGAGTATTTTGTGCACATACATAAAGTGTCAACATTATAATTCCTTCTCCTCCCCGCTGTGGCCCTCCCTCACCTCCCCATTTCCCCTAATTCCTATTCTCACACGCATTTGGTTCTGTAGAATGTCTGTGTTCTCGGTTTCTCATATTAGAGAAGCCACCCGACAGTTAATCTTCTGTGTTTGACTCACTTCACTGAATATGATGGTCTCAAGCTGCATCCATTTACCTACAAAAGCCCCAAATCTATGTGTCTTGATGAAGTGTAGTGCTCCATTGTGTACATGTACCACAATTTTTGTATCCATTGATCTGTTGATGGGTATTTCTGCATCCTCCACAATTTACCTATTGTTAGTTGTGCTGCTATAAATATCTGTGTACATATATCTCTGTTATATGTTGCTTTTAACTCTTTTGGAAAGATACCCAGAAGAGTTATTACTAGGCTGAATGGAATATTTGTTTTCAGTCTTTTGAGAAATCTCCATACTACTTTCCATAGTGGTGGTACCTGTTTACAGTCCCACCAACAATATAAAAGTGTCCCTTTTTTCCTACAATTTCACGAGCATTGGTTGCCCTTTGAGTTTCTGATATATGTTATTCTCTCTGGGGTAGATCCCTCAACATCAAAGACCTGAGTAGGAAATGGGCAATGGAAATAAATAGACAATTCTCAGATGAAGAAGTTTAAGTGGCCAGTAAATACATGAGAAGATGTTCAACATCCTTAGCCATTATAGAAATGCAAATCAAAGTATCATTAAGAAATCATCTTACACTAGAGAGAATCGCAAGTCAAGTTTTAAAAACAAACATTTTCTGATAAGAAGTCAGTAGAACCCTTCCAATATTATCAAAGCTCTGGCTAAAACATTTAAAAAATGTATAGAATTATTATTCTTGTTACATTTATATAAATAATCACATCATGCTTAATGAATTTAAATTCATCTTATAAATACCAATGGATTATTTTTGATAGACAATGGAATAGACTCTAAAATACTATATTTCATTAGGGAACCTATAGTGTACCCATTATCAAATTCTAGCATTTTTTGAGGTTTGTTTTCTTCTCTTAAAACTGGGCTGAATCCCCAGTGGTCCTTTTCTAAGTTCTGCAAGTTTGCAGCTGAATGACTTCAAGCTTCAGAAAAAGTAGTACAACAGATCATGTATGCGGGCAGTCTTCAGGCTGCTGCTATATTTATTACTTGAGAAGGCCACCAGGACATCTGATAACACAACCACAGACACCCAGTTATCATCTTCTTCCCCTGTATAAAGATGCTTCAAGCTCATGTCTGGCAATCTTGACTAGCCACCCTCCAGACTCCGAGACCAAGACAGTCATTTGTTCCAAATGTTAATTTTTGTTTTCATGGACACTTCATTTTCCCTTCAAGCAACACCATTTAGCCTCCGTGAAACTCCGAAGCAGGACTTTCTGACGTGGTGACAGCTTCACACGAGGGCTTGAGATTCTAACCGCAAAAATGTTGTTTTGATAGCAGTGAATTAGACATTGTTGCTCCAAAATTAAAGCATATTAAAGAACAAACACAAACTTCCTCAGAGAGCTGCTGCCTCCTCCACTGACTAATTTGTTATACCTTGGCTCTAGGCATCTCTGCTCCTGGGAATTTTTCAATCCTTGGCTTTATTTATTTATCTGGGGCAGGGTCTTGCTCTCTGGCCCACGTGGGTCTTGGACTCACTGAATCCTCCTGCCCCAGCCTCCTAGGTGTGGGTACTACAGGTGTATGCCACCACTCCCAGCTTTATGTGGTGCTGGGGAATCGAACTCAAGGTGGTGCATTTGCTAGGCATTTCTCCAGCCTCATTATTTATACATCCTTGTGTCACTCCTCAGGCAGCCTCTTCCACATCACACGATTACCAGCTGGAATGGACAACCTGGAGAACTCACCCACTCAGCCTGCAACTGCTGTGTCCCAGTACAAAAGCTGACGATGCTAACGTCCACAGGATTCTTTGTCCTAGGGATTTCATCCGTCCCTAGCTTGCTGAGAGGAGGAACAAATAGGAGGAATTATTAAAATCCATCAAAACGAAGACCATGCCTGAAGAACGTTGGGAGCAGACAAAGTTAGTTAGGCCTCTCAGTGACCTTGACCTTGCCTGGTTTGTGAATCTAAGCAAAACTTAACCTGAGTCATTTCCGGTAAATATTTGTGTTAGAAGCAAAACTTAACCTTTGCCAATCACAGGTAGCCAATGAAAACAAGATTATGTGACTCAGAGCTTCCACCAATGTCAACCAAAAAGAGGCAATGTTGAAGCCACAGTTGTTCAAATAATTTTTAAAAAATTATGCCTCTGTGGCGTTGCTACTGATGGTTACTTCCGGTGTGTTATTATGACAACATCAAGCCTCTTTGGCCTATTGTTTCTCACTTTCTCGGAGGTGCTTCTTGGTGAAGCAAACTCTTTAAAGAAAACTATCTGTGCCTTGGTTTACTTTTTAACTATTGGCAAGTAGTTTTTCCTTATTTATTTATTTATTTTTTAACTTAGTTTGTTGCTTTGCCTCCACATCGTCACCCGGGTATGTCGGCACCTCTTCACACGTACACATAAATGCATTCCGACCCTTACGTGCTCAGACACAGCATTAAAGCAAAGACTCTAGTAAATGCTCCCTGCATCATGACTGCTCTTTGAGGCACACACAGGGAAGCAGGAACCCACACAGAGAGATAGTCATGTACACAGTCACACACACACATCTAGGTACGTGCAATCACAGGCACACACACGTGCAGATGTACATAAGCATGTAATAATTGTGCTAGTCAGCGTTCTACAACTTTAACAAATACCCAAGACAAGAAAATTTATAAAGAAGAAAAGTTTATGTTGGTTTGTAGTTTCAGAAACTCTGATCTGGGGTTAATTGAGCCCTTCATGTTGGATGAGGCGGTGTATTATGGTGGATGCTTGTGGCAAGGTAAAACCACATGACTTGAGGTTAGGAATGGAAAGAGGGAGTAACAGAGAAAGAGAGAGACAGGAAAAGATCTGCATCTGGTTATCCCACTGTAGGACATGCTCCCAATAAACTAGAACCTCCCACTAGGCCCTACTGTTTAAAGGTCCCACCACCTCCCAAGAGCACCTCTTTGGGCAACAAATCTCTAACATATGGGCCTTCGAGGGACAAATCAATTGAAATGAATTTTATTTGCAGCCCATTTTGACCAGCTTCGTCTTTAGAAAATATGACAGAACTGAGAGTTGCCAAAAGAAAAATAAAATGAATAATAGGATAGAATTGCGCTTTCATTAGGTTGTCAAAAAAGAAGGGGAATACTGATGATACTCAGTTCTTGAAACCTGATTTTGTAACTCAGGCATATTTATACTCCTACCGGCAGAGCTAAGTGTACGTTTCTTTGAAACCATATTTCCCATGTGTCCCTGGTGGGTAGAGCTATGCTATGCCCCCTTTTCCTTAATTCCTCTTCTAGGAAGTTAGACCAAGGAAAACTATCACAAGAAGGAAACGAGACATGGAGAGAGGAGATAAAAATAGCCAGATAAATGTCTATAACTAGATACATAAATATCTAATTTCTAGTAAGCAGCTAAATATTTATATTTAGTTTCTATCAACTCGGTTTGATGAACTCCCTTCCAGTCATCACCATGGTAATTATGGAAATTAAGAAGCATCTCAGAAAACTTTTACAATATAGTCAGTGCAAAAAGAGTACAGAATTTGGTCTTCAGAGTGGTTAGGGCAGTATAAAGATGTGGCTAAAAGCTAAATAGTGAGGGGAGAAACAAACTGTTCTTTGAAGGTGCTGTGACTATTGAGGACTTGTTTTTGCAGTGTCTTTGATGCTGTTATCGTAATGATTTTCAATCCAAATAGCTGTTTGCAATATTGACTTTTTGAGCTTCCCTGACTCAACCTGTAAGAGTCCTAAATAGCAAACCTCATGGTGACCGCAGTGTTTCATATGCTGGGGCCTCAGCGCCATTGCTCTTCCAATGCTGACCACGGGCTATGTCCAGGAAAATGTTGTTTCACACTGACGTCTAATTTGAGGATGAACTCTCCCATAGTAAAAGATCTTCTTCCTAGAATGTAAGATGATAATTGGTGGAAAACGTTTTCTGGATCCAGCTGAACCAGAGGCCAAATCCTTGGCTGTCCACAATCTAGATCTGCCATCATGGAGCAGATAATATTCACTGAGAACTTACTCCACTGAGTATTGTGAGTACCGTGGTAGGTTCTCTAAACCAGTGGTTCTCACACTTGTGGAACAAAAGAACCAACCGAAGTGAAACAGGGAGAATACACATGGCCTACTAGGCCCCATCTCCAGAGTTTGTGACTCAGTAGAACCTAGGGACTTGCATTCTAATGAGCTCCCAAGAGCAGCTGAAGCAGGTGGCACAGTGCAGACAGCCACTGCTCCCCCTGTACCATCTCATGGCTCAGAAGAACCTTGCATAGGCCTTCGACATTCTCCCATGAAGGGCACAGGGAGTAGGGTATCTGGCAAGTCATTTGCCATCTTTGGTTCTTTGTATGTAAGGGTGTCAATAAGGTTATCTTCTATTTCAAAGAACTATAGGACAAAGTGGCTGTGAGAGGGACAATTCAGACACAAGAGTTCGCTGTAGTCTATACACACGCACATGCCCGGAGGGAGAGAGAAAGCACAGGAGAAGCACTGCTCCATTGTGGGGACTAACTGGTTACTTTTTTCTTGGTCAAGGAGCCATCTCCAGGACTCAGACTTTCATGGTCGGCATAACAAGCAGTTGAGCAGGAATCTGGATCAGTGGTGCAATTAACATCCACTTGGTGAACTCATGGAACCACCTCACAGACTGAAAAGCTTCATTTTTCACTACTAGCTTTCCATACTCAGGGAGAAACCAAGGGCCTGTGCTTGGGGGAGCATTCTTAGCAGATCTTCCAAGTGACACTCATGTAGTCTTTATTATGGGTATAAACGTGTCTCATCTACTGAGTTAGCAGTTCCTTACTATTGCCCTCTTAACTTACGGAAATCAGCCATTCTTTTAACTTTTGTGACAGCACAAGGCTTCTTCCTCCCTCGCATTAGAAATCATGATGATCTTCTGCCAGAATTACAAAAGATCAAAAGAAGGTCGCAATTCTCACCGAGTCAGGAGGCATCCTGCAGAAAGGAACTGAGCCATCTGATTTCTCACATCAGACTTCTGCTTGCTTGTTTTTTAATCGGTGAAAACACTGATTAAAACACTGGTTGGTCACTGTGAATGCTCAGCCAGGAGACAGACATGCGTTGTTAGGAGACATGCACTGCTGGTGACGCTGCAGAGAGTGGCAGGAGAGTGGCAGCTTTGTGGTCTCTTGTTCGTTACTCTCAGCTGAGGTGTGCAGGGCTGAGCGAGGTACTAGGAGGCACTCAAGGCGAGGCAGTGCCCTGTCTGAAGCTTTGACAGCTTCCCCTTTCTTGTGGTCCTGGAGGGCTGGATTGACTCAGCATGCCCTGGCAGAGCGCGTGGCAACCCTAAGTGTGTGATGTGGGCAGCCCAGGGGATCTGTAGTTAGATGACAATCTTGGAGCTTCTATTAATACTTTGGAGCTGTGATCAGCCAGTCCTTTGTGTGCCACTCCAGTTTCCTTCTCTGTCATATGGGAGAGCAGTAGTGACCTTCACCAGGTGGCT
Source organism: Ctenodactylus gundi (assembly GCA_004027205.1). Taxonomy (NCBI): domain Eukaryota; kingdom Metazoa; phylum Chordata; class Mammalia; order Rodentia; family Ctenodactylidae; genus Ctenodactylus; species Ctenodactylus gundi. The sequence continues at coordinate 168,709 of PVKB01003357.1, forward strand.
GTAGGGGCTCACCAAGCTGGTGTGTATCTGGTAGATATTTCTGAAACTTGATGAGGTGGCTCAATGATTTCTACAGAGAAGTAAAAGGGACAAAAAAGCCAGGATATTTTTGATTAAGAAGAAACCACAGAGGGGGATTTGCGTCACTAGCTACCAGAACAAGTCACATGTCAATATAACTAACATCAAACAACTTGACCAATGTAACGAAGTGGGAAAATCCAGATGGAAATCACCTATGCATGGAGCTATAGCGTGTAACATGCTTTGTATGTGCGTTCAGTGGGGGAAGAGGAGGCTGTCCAACAGCAAAGCCTGGAGAAAAGGTGCCAAGATCTATCCTTAGGGTTATTTACAGAATACACAAAAATCAACTCTATATAGTTAAATGTTTGATTCTTTAACATTTTTTTTGATAGAAAACCTAAATAGGAAAAAAATCTTAAGCATTGGAAGAGAATTTTTTTTTTAAACCCTGGTATCTTAAATTAGAGGCACATCCTGGAACTATAAAGCTGATAAACTTGTATTGGAATTATGAGTTTTCTTTCTCGAAAAGAACCTCAAAACAAGCCACAAATCTGAGAATATGTTGTAATAAACATACTCACAGGATTAGTGTAAGAATACATCAGGAGTTCCTTACTACCTGAGGTAGGCTGTGTTGTTTAAAATGATTCATAGTGCGTTTATCTACACTGTTGACTTTGGGCTTAGGCGTGTTGTTTCCTCGAGGCAATAGGATGCTGGCAGATATGACGCGTGCCCTATCCTGGCAGAAGCTTTAAAAGCATTGCAAGCCACTCTTCCTTCTTAGGAGAATGACATATCCTCAGCCAAAGCTGCTCTTTTAGCATGGGCCCATGAGGTCAGAAAGCCCGGGGCAGAGACCCGATCTGACCCACGGCTTGGAGCACAGATACAAGTGCAGACTTGAGAGCACGAAGAAAATGGTTCTTATGATAAGCCATTGAGATTTTAGGGTTGCTGGTTATTGTAGCAAAAGCAGATGAATATAGAAATGAATGCTTACAAGTAAGTGTTGCTGCATGTCCAGCCTACAGTCTGCTACTTTTTTGTCCTTGTTTCTTGACTGAAGAGAAGCTCTTCAGTCGCATAAACAATGTGTGATATAGTTAATGTCTATATACCAGTACTGAATCTTCTCTTAAATTTTTTATTGTAACATTAAAAAATGAAGGACAACAGCAACCAAAAGGCAGGCTGAAGTTGGACATGCCTGCCCTAACTGAAGGGTAAGATGTATGATTTTGGCTCTGGGGCTGAATGTCAGGCAGCAATGTAGTTTTTATAGAGGGTTGGAAAAATGGCAACTTGTTCAATGCCAAGGTGAAATGTTTGGTAGAACTGTCACATTTATAACTTTGAAAGTGGAAAATAAATCTGAACTTGTGGCTTTCAAGATGAGGCTTTCAACCAGGATATTGTTAATGGGAGTTAGTTGTTGCTAAATTTTCTCAGTGCATGAAGTACTGTAAGAGAACACCAGCTTGTTTGCAAGTGGAATTGCAAGGGAGCATAGAAAATCTAGAAATTCTGGGGCATAGAATATTGAAAGATGCAACCAGCTCTCGTCTCTAACCTTTGCAGTTTGTAAAATAGTCTCAAAATAGGACGTAGCTTTAGGGCACTGACCCAGTCAATGCTATGGCCACTAATGCTTAACCTGGTGGCCAGGTCAAATCAGGGCATGACTACCACTGCCTTTGTTAAGAGCGCTGATAGGAATAAGAGGCTTCTAGGAGAATCTTGTCAGTTACACAATTGGCTCATGGAAAAGGCAGGGTCTCATAATGCCTGATGGTGCCAAGTCCTTGAAATCACATCTGGACAAAGAGCAAGGTCTTTCCCAGAAAAAAAAATTGTAGATTTGGATACTGACATGAAAAAAAAGAGTTTCTGAGAGAATTATGTTACTGGAAGTGCTGCCCAGGTAAGTTAAATAAGACTGACTTTCCAGTTTGCAAAATGACCTTGAGTCTTGCATTCTATAGGCAGGAAGCAGGCTGATAATGTTGATAAGCTAAACATCATGGTGTCTTTTGCTCAAGAGATAAGTGGCAAAAAACAAGGACAGACACTCACAGAAGAGGAAACACTTGTGGCCACTTGTGGCTGATGGCTGGCAGATGTAACAACATTTTTCTCTTTTTCTTTTTTAAAAATTTTGACACATAAACTCACTAAATTGCCCAGGAAGGACTTGAACTTGCGACTCTTTGCCTTTGAAGAACAAGTAGTCATATATTTATTCCATGGGCTACTACATAATGTTCAAAGCAAATAAACTTTGGTGATACTCAACAATATGAATATGAGTTAACAAAATGTTTTTAATTTTTCTGATTTGCGTATTTCATTGCTTTCCCATTCTTATCCACACTCACTTCCCCTTTCCCTCTCCATAACGTCTATCTTCTTGCTTTCTTTCATAGCTCTAATTTTTTCATGGTTTTCTCATATTAGAGAAACCAGGCAACATTAAACCGTCTGGGTCTAATTCATTTTGCTGAGCATAACGGCCTCATTTTCCTCCAAATGACTCAAATTTGTCCTTCTTTCTGACAGAGTAGTACACCACTTCTTCTTTATTCATTTTTCTATAGTTAGGCATAATGGCTTCCTCCAAAATTTAGCTATTATAAATTGTGCTGTTATAAACATGGGTATGCAATGCATCACTCCTGTATGTTGTCTTTTACTTTTTTGGGAGGATAGCCAGGAGAGGTATAACTGGGTCAAATGAAATATCAATTTTCAGTTTTTTGAGGAATCTCCGTACTGTTTCCCATAGTGGTTATACCAGATTACAGTCCCACCAGCAACATAGGATGGTTCCTCTTTCCCCACAGCCTTGACGGCATTTGTTGCTTTTTGAGTTCTTAATATCAGCAATTCTTACTGATATTAGATATGGAAACGCAGTGTTGTTTAGATTTGCATTTCTCTGATGGCTAAAGATGTTGAATATTTTTTCATGTATCTACTGGCCATTTGGAAGTTCATCTTCTGAGGACTATTTATTCATTTCAGATTCCCACTTTTTGATTGGGTCCTTTATTTTGGAGGGCCTAGTTTTTTCAGTTCTTTGCATATTTTTGATAATAGTCCTCTGTCTGAGAAGTAGCTGGCAATGATTATTTTCCCATTTCGTGGGTACTTTCTTCAATTTGTTGATTGTTTCTTTTGCTGTGCAGAAGTTTTTTAATTCAACATAATCCCATTTGTTGATTCTTGGTGTTATCTCAAGTGCTTTGGGTGCTTTATTGAGAGAGTTACTGTCTACACCGATGTCTACAGTGATTTGCCTACTTTTTATTCCAACATATTCAATGTTTCCATTTCAATCTGTAAGCCTTTGGTCCATTTTGATTTGATTTTGGTGTATGGTGAAAGTTGTGGGTCTAGTTTCATTTTCTGCGTGTGGTTAGCCAGTTGTCCCAGCGCTATTTGTTGAAGAGGATATCTTTACTCCAGTGTATGTCTTTGGTTCCTTTGTCAAAAAACAAATGTCTGAAGGTACTTGAAGATGTTTCTGCATCCTCAATTCTATTCTATTGATCCACCTGTTTTTGTGGCATTACCATGTCATTATCATCACTTTTGCTGTGTAATAGAATTTGAAATCTAATGTTGTGTTGCCTTCTGCTTTTGTTTTGTTGCTTAGGACTATTTTGGCTCTTCTGGACCTCTTGGGGTTCCATATAAATTTTGGGGTCATTTTTTCTAGTCTTGTGAAAAATGCTGTTGGTATCTTAGTTGAGATTCCACTGAATCTGTATCAGTTTAGGTAGTGTGGCCATCTTGACTGTTGGTTCTGTCTATCCAGGAACAGGGAATGTATTTCATTTTCTAAAATTATCTTCAATTAATTTTTTTCAGAGTACTACACTTTCAGTATACAGGTCCTTCATTTGCATCATTAGGTTGATTCCTAGGTATTTAATTTTCTTTGAGGTGACTGTGAATAGAATTGCTTTTCTGATCTCTTTGTCTGAGTTTTTATTGTTGCTGTAGAGGAGTGTCAATGATTTTTGTGTATTAATTTTATATCCTGCCACTAGGCTGAATGTGTTTATTAGGTCTGAGAGTCTCTGGTGGCGTTTTTCTGGGTCTTCTCTTTTAAGGATCATGTCACCTGCAAATAAGGACAGTTTGATTTCTTCCTTTCCTATGAATATTCCCTTTATTCCAGTCTCCTGCCTGATTGCTCTGGCTAAGGTTTTGAGCACTATCTTAAATAGAAGTGGCGAGAGTGGACAACTTTGTCTTATTTCTGATTTGAGGGAAAGTACTTTCAGTTTTTCTCCATTTAGGATGATATTGGCTGTAGGATTATTATAAATTGTTTTTATCAGCTGAGGTATGGTCCTTCTATACTTATTTTCATCAGATCTTTGATCTGGAAGGAATGTTATATTTTATTAAAAACTTTTCCTACATATATTGAGAAAATCATGTGGTTTTTGTCCTTGCTTTTGTTTATGTGGTGTGTTACATTAATTGATTTATGTGTGTTGAACCAACCTTGCATCTTTGAGATGAAGCCAACTCGGTCTGGTGTATGGTTTTTTAAATAATTTGTCGCATTTTGTGTGCAAGTATCTTACTGGCAATTTTGCATCTACGTTCATTAAGGAAATTAGCCTATAGTTTTCTTTCTTTGTTGGATTTTTGTCTGGTTTGGGCATCAAGATGATACCTGCTTCCAGGAAGGAGCTGGGCAGTATTTCCTTTTTGAATCTCATGGAAGAGTTTAAGGAGCATTGGTACTAACTCTTTCTTAAAGTTCTGATAAAATTCTCCAGTGAGTCCACCAGGTCGTGGGCTTTTCTTCATTGGTAGAACCTCTGTTATTGCCTCAATTTCATCCTGTTTGTTGTTCTATTCAGGATTTCTACCATCTTCTTGGCTCAATTTTGGCCACAGTAGCACATGTGTCAAGAAATTTATTCATTTCTTTTGAGTTCATGAATTTGTTGGAATGTAATTTTTCAAAATAGTTTCTTGTAGTACTCTAATTTCAACAGTGTCTATTGTGATTTCACCTTTTTCATTTCTAGATCCATTAGTGTGAATTTTTTTTTTTCCTTCTTTTGGTAAGTTTGGCTAGAATTTTGTCAGTCTTATCTATCCTTTTGAAGAACCAACTCTTAGATTGATCTATTTTTTTTGAGTTTCAATTTCATTGATCTCTGCTCTGATTCTTATAATTTTCTTTCTTCCACTGCCATTGGGTTTGGCTCGTTCATGTTTCTCTAGGACTTTGAGCTGCATCATTAGACTGTTAACTTGAGATTGCTGTGCTTTGTTCATATGAGCACTCATATCTACAAATTTCCCTTTTAGTACTTCTTGGTTTCATTGCGTCCCACACATTCTGGTGTGATTGTGTCTAAGTTACTTTCTTGTTGCTGCTTAGGGAGGAAAGATTTACCGTAGCTTACAGTTTCAGAAGATCACAGTCCATTCATAGGTGGGCAGCTGGCAAATAGTGGAAGCACATGGCAGGGTTGGAGTGGGGGCAGGGCCAGAGCGAGAGCTCCGGTGGCAGAGATCCTCACAACATGGTGGCACAGAGAGAGACTGGAAGGAAGAATGGAACCAGGTCAAGTCCTAAGTTTCTGCCCCTTCCAGCCAGGCCACACCTCCTACCATATGCAATGTCCCTAGGAACATGAGGGTTTTGTGGAACACTCCAAATCCAAACCACCACAATGTGTTTCCATTGCCATTTGAGTTTACGAAGTTCTTGATTTCTTTCTTGGTGTCTTCTGTGATCCATTACTTGTTCAATACTGTATTATTTAATCTCTGTGTATTTGAATGGTTTGTATAGTTTACAGTTGTCTACGGACACTGACTTGCTACAGGCTGCAGATCTTCAGCACAAATTAGCTCCAGTCTCAACTTGTGCCTTTCTGCCCGTTGCTGCTCTTCAGTAACCAATCTTCAGGCTCTGGTCTTTGCCATGGTTCTTCGAACAACCAAGATCTGCAGCCGACTCTCACCTCACCCTACAGTCCCGGAGAGGAGATCGACTTCATGGCTAAGCAGCCATCTTGGACTGTCCCCATCCTCAGATCTGTAAGCCTTCCTAACAGATCCTTTCTGTTATAAAATCTGTAAATTTTGCCTTTGAAAGAACTCAAACTAATATACCAGCCTTCCATACCTACAAGTTTTCAAGAATTCAATCCACTGTGGGTTGAAAATATTTGGAAAAAATTGCATCTATATCGAATGCACACAAACATTTTTCTTGATATGATTCCCTAAACAATATAGTATTAGGTATATGTAGGAAGATGTATAGAGGTGACATGCAAATACTGCACCATTTTACGTAAGGGACTCGAGCAGCTTCTGACTTTGGTATCCACAGGTAGTCCTGGAGCTAATCCCCTGAAGATATTAAGGGACATTTGAGAAACATGTGTGGTTAAATTTACAGAGAAGAGAGAACAAGAGATTTTGAGATATTTGTTACTTGGAATTGGAGGAGGGGAGTAAGTGAAAACAGAAGAAAAATTTAGCTAGATACAGGTTCTCGTCAAAGCTTTACCTTTCCTTTTCTTTTCCTTATTTTTTGTTTCAAGTAGAGCTTCACTTAGATTTGTTGCATTGCTAAAAATAAAACTTCAAAACCAGATTGTCTTAACTTTTTTGATGTCATAGAATATTAGTGCTGGAAGGATCCTTAGAAATCCATTTGTCCTACTTCCTAATTTTTCATATGTGAAAACAGAGGCCCAGACTGCAGGACTGAGTGATGGGACTCACCCAATAGGCGAGTGGCACACTGTAGACTACTATTGTTAAGCTGGCTGTGCTAGAAATCCGCCTGTACCAACACTGCCACACCCAAGCCAAAGCCTCACCTGCACATCCATGCCCCAGTCAGTCCTGCCAGGCCACTGCAACATGCCACATCTGTCCTTTGCCTGTCCCCATGCTGGCCAAAGCCACCAACATCTCTTGTCTGGAATATTGCCATTGTCTCCTCTCTGGTTCAACTATGTTCTCTCTCATCATAGGAAAAAAAAATCTGTTCTCCACATGGCTGAGAGAATAATCCTATTAAAAGAAGATACTGTTTCGTATGCCTGACTGCATTTCATAACTAGCTTTCCAATACACACAATAAAATTCAGACTCCTCTCCATGGCCTTCCACTGGTCTCAATGTGAGCTGTTTTCTGCTGTCTTCTCGGACTTGATTCCTGTCATTTTGTTTTCATAAGTTTTCTACACTACCTATAGTGAAGTTTCTTCTGGACTGTCTAAGTAGATCCCTAGGGGCAGCAGATGCTGCCAAGTCTCCAGCACTTGTCCTCCAGTCATGCCTTCCATTTCTGTGCACAAGCACCAGCCTCAATCACGGAGAACTCTCCCCCCTTACGCAGGGCTGGCTGGAGATGCTATCGGGTCCCTGACCAACGGACAGCAGTAATGTAAACTTTCCAGTCCTTTCTGTTGGGTAGAATAATCTAGGTGCATCATTTCCTACACTGTTTCCCACTGCACGGAAAACAGCGGGCGAGCTTGGTAACATCCTTTATTCAGTGCTTCCTTTCTCTGACTTTCTTGCTCACTCCTGTTTTCTGTACTTGCAAACAAACATTTTATTTAAATCTCTGTATGGGCATCTGATTCAGGGGGGAGCAGGAGCTAAGAGACTCAAGGCCTTGGTGCTTTCCATTCTCAGCTGCCTGGCATGAAAGTGGCACCTTCTGTTTCCTCTTCAGAGCTTCTTGTCATTCAGGTCAAATGCAAACTTTTAAATTCCCCCTCTAGTCAGATGTTCTGTTGTTTCTCTCATTGGCATATTCAACTTAAAATTGCGCATCTATTAGCTTGCTTGAAAATCGTCTTTCCCACAAGGTTTTTAGCTCTATGTGGACAAGGGTCAGGTGTACGTTGGTTCCCAGCACATAGTAGGCACCCTTGGAGTATTTTCTGACTTCATTAATGACCATTCCTTGGTGGGAGGGAAGCTGTAAACTGCAGAGAAGTAAAATTCATGGGATCCACATGAGTCTATGCATCTCTAATCGTCACAGCAATTGCTGGCGTGTAAATGGATGCTGCTGTTGTGTTTTTGAGTGGCTGATTCTCTTTAGTGGGTTTAATCTACTTTCAAGTGCTTTAAAGTGCTCACAATTGCTCTGCTAATTACGAATCTCGATAAACTCTCCATTAGAGCGTATCTTCTAAGTACCTTCAACTGGTAATACTGTTAGAAGGAATTATATATGGTTGAAAATAAAAGAAACACATTTATTTAATAACAGTCTTAAATTCAACTTGCCTTTCTGTTGATGTTCCTGATTGGGAAGGCCAGGCTGCATTTACCTGCTTGCCTATTTATACAGGTGAGATCTTGGCAGGGGCAAAACCAGGAAAATGTCCAGGTGGAGGCAACCTGCAGTGTGGCCGTGACCCGCCCCGTGCTCACCTGAAAGGAATCTTCTGTAGAATAACAGTCTTCTGGCTTTGCAGATGTGATGGGGAGATGAGACTACCCGCGGGGACTCTGTGTGTGTATGTGCGCATGTGCATGCTCGCGTGTGTGTGTGTGTGTGTGTGTACACAAGTGTCGCTGTGTACATGCAAAAGCAAGTGTGCACGTAGCGGAAGGCTCTGGCCTATTCAGCTCCGCTCATTAGGGTAGGAAGTAACCAAGGTGATATCTCAAGTTCCATTTGCACAGGGCAGTGCCTTGTCCCCTCCGTTCTCTGTGGAGACAGACATTGTCCCAGAATCCAGGTGGCTGTGGAAATCTGCAGGGGCCCTGGCACTAAGCTCCTATCACTGATTCAGCTATCACATTCACATATTGTTGTGAGGCCAGGGACACAGATCTTGGCCAAGGAGGCTGGAAAGGGATGGATGAAAGACCTTGTAAGTCAGTATGCATGTCTTAGAAGAAGTGTCTGGATCCAGAGAGGTGGCAGGGTTGGGAAGACGTAGAAAATGCCACAGGAAGGAGGTGATTTTGCAAAGAGCCTGGCAGCTCATTAGGGCAAGATTACTCCTCTGAGCAAGAGAAGAATCTGCTACAATAAATATATCTGTTTGGTAGAGGGGTGACGTGGAGACTGAGGTCACAGGGCATATACATTGTTCCAAGGTGGAGTAGCATGTGGCTTGGTGGGAAGAAATCTTGCTGGAGAAATGGTTGGACTCAGGGAAGTGCTGAGCACACAAGTGGCTGGTAGCTTTTGGCTCCTGCTGGTCCGTGAAGGCCTGGGGAAACCTCAGGATAGAGTTCAATCAGCAGGATGAACTGACCACATGTGCCCTCTCCACAACACTTTTCAGTCATCTTAGTTTGAGTAGCTGTCGGTAGCTCTGACTTTGCCTCTGTCAAGGGGAGGGAGTTGGAGAAAGATTGACTTGAAGGTGGATGTGTCAGGTAGAGCATGGTTGTCACAAGTGAAATGCATCTTTCTGCCTTCGTTGGAAAATGTCTGTGAAGTTCAAAAAGATGAAAACACCACAATAGTGGGATTTTGGAAAGTTATCTGCAAGCCAGGGTAGAAAAGACACAGTGTGCGGGAGATCCCAGCAGTAACCCACCAGAAGGCAGAAACAGGCAGAAGGGCTCCAGGGCACATACTCTGTGTGGCCTCAGCTGTCACCGTCTTGCAATTAATATAGTTTTGAACAATGGGCCTGTCATTTTCTCCTCGCAACTTATATAGCCTGTCTTGCTCAGTGCCCAGAGCTTGGGCAAACAGTACAAAGACAGTAGCCTTGGCCAGTTTGGCGGGCAGCAGCCCTGAACTTCTGCGCTCTTATGAACTGACCCACCTCTGAGCAGGGAGGCTGGAGGCTCAGCAGTCACATCAGAGAGCAAGTTAGACCAGCTCCTCAGAGCAGCTCTGAGGAGGTCTCGGCAGGGACAGGAGGCAGGGCTCATGACTCACAGACTGACTCTGACTGACATTTTTGCAGCAATTCTATACATAGTCACTACAATGTCTCTACAATAGAACTCCTGTTGACCCAGATTATCGACAATGACTCAGGTCCAGTAGGATGATCAGAACTGGCCTGATGACAGCGAGTGACCTAGATTAAAATGCAGTGACTGGTTCTGTGCAGTACAGAGGGGGGAGTGGAGCCTGCAAGATCAATTTCTGGCTGGGAATTGGTCTGTGCATTGCAGGCCCAGATTGGATGGATGAGGGGGAGGAGTAGGAGCTCAGTGTGGTCTCTGTGGCCTGCTGAGCCTGCTCTAGAGCCCAGGGGACTGGTCCTGGTAATAGGGACTTCTTCAGTTAGTTGGAAAACTAACTGGTAGGCATCCTTGCTCAGGCCCACCTGGGCCCCCAGCACCCTGGGCACACAGTGCACTGGGAAATGGGCTGCAGGCCCCGTTGTGTCCCAGGTTGTCCCACTTGCCATCCCAGAAAGGATAAGGACTTTCCCAAAACCCATGGGCATGTCCCCCCAGTAAGCAGTGGCTTTGCTGGGTTCAGTGGGCATTCTCTGGAGTCACTGGGGCTGCTACCTGTGTCTGCATTCTTGCTGTGTGGCATGGAAATGCTACCGTTGTTCCCCTTCATTCTCTGTGAAGACAGACATTGGCCTAGTATCCAGGTGGCTGTGGAAATTTGAAGGGGCCCTGGTCCTGCCTACCTTCTGTCTCAGTTTACAACTAAGACATTAGCACTAAGCTCCTGTCACAAAACAGGAGGAAGAGCCCAGCCTGGGGGCTGGAAGGACTATCTTCTAGGCTATCATGAAGCCTAAACTCACAATTTCCTGCGCAGCCTGAGGCTCCTGTTTGTGCTCTGACTGAGTCTACCTTATTTCTCCCTTGGGGATCGTCCCATACTGATAGGTTGGAATCCAGAAGCAGAAAATACAAGAGGACTGGGTACTGCTGGGTCTCCTGAGGCTGTACATGGAAGGTTCAAACCCCTGGGGTACTCAAATCCTCAGGGACTTTGTAGAAGGATTCTTGGATCCAGGGCCCTACGTCTCCAAAGCCTCATGCAGTGTGCACAGAATGTGTTTAGTGCATACCCATGACCTACCCACCAGGCATCTGTGAATTTCTTGGTGCTTGCTAGGTTGTAGATGGAGGCATGATAATGTCTTTCCTAGAGGGTGAGGTATTCAAATGCCTGGGTGTGAGATTAGTTCCATGAGAATCTGTTGTCCCTCACGCTCCTCAGGGGAGGGTGGAGAGGTATCTGGCAACTTCCCCAGCATGCTCCTAAGTATGACTGTTTGTGGTCAGCAGATCTGGTTCAAACTGCCATCGTTACTGGAATGAGTAAAGGTATTACTGGGACAGGGCTGGGTCAGGAGTCTGCCTCTCCTATAGATGCCAAGCCAAAGTCGGTCCCAGGAGGCTGTTCTGACCAGGGGTGTGTGATGATGGGCAGGGCAGTCGTGGGATTGTCTTGGGGAAACCCAGCTTCCTTGGATTCAGAGTAGAGGCCTTGAGTGGGGTCCAATCATGTGTCTTGGTCACAACATCCTCAATGGGCCTACTATGAATCTCATTTTCAGAAAAGAGTCACTGAGGTAAGCAAACATTCCTACTTTTTAGGTGAAGAGAGAGCAGAGATAGGCAACGGTTTGTCCAAGGTCCCGGAGAAAATTAGCAAGAGGAACAGAGACCCAGTATCCTGATTTTCATGTGCTTTTCCTCTTAAAACCCTGCTCTTCCTGCCCTTTCCCAGCGGTCCACCCACAGTCTCCCAGCCCTAATGACGGCCTTTCCTTCCATTTCAGCTTCAGCACGGGCCCTGAGTCCTAGCTACCCATCTGGTCTGTGTTGCTAACCAGGTCAAGTATAAAGCAGGGGCCTGGTAAACAGGATCATGTGCAACCAACACAGTCCTCACCCCTTTCATTTTAGCTGACCCTCCTTGCTGTGCTTATGCCCCTAGGTGATTGGATACCAGCTTCCACACTGTCGTGCCATGATGTCACTGATTCCATTTTCCTGGAGAAACACATCCAGTGCCACACACAATAAACTATTAATAAGGGCCAATTAACTCCCACTTAGAGATGAGGCTCAGAAATGAAGCTATTTGAACATGTCCCATAGAGGGTGTGAGAGGAGCTGGGGCTGGGACCTGCTCTCCGAATCACTGCGCACTGTGCTGGATCCCACTTCCTGCCCCTGGCAAAGCCTACCTTCATCCATTCAGGCCCAGTTGGCAAGTTATACTGCAACCCAAAGAGAGCCCACCGTCAGGCTTTGGTCTGCACAGTGGTGGCATCCTGTCATCTGCACCTCGCTGTCGTCTGCACCATTGTCGTCTCTGGGCCTGTGCTGTGCTGCAGCCGCCTCTCCAACCCGGCTGATGGCACAAGGCTGGTGCCCAGTGGGCCCTCAGAATATATGTGCAGAGGGAACGAATGCACGAGAAAATTAATAGACATGTTAGTTGTGACCGTTGTTGGAGAGATTATGTCAACTTGAAGCAATCAGGAATCACACCTGGATTCGGGTTTGAGAACCACGCCCAGACTGGGAATTGAGAACCAGCCTGGATCAGAGTGTGAGTGATTTGTGGGCTAGCCAATGAGGGAAGAGCACCCACCCGGATGTGGGAGGTCCAACTGGAACCGGAATGGTATAAAAGGAGGGAAGAAGAGAGATTTTTTTTTTTCTTTTTCTTACAGCTTCTTCCTCTGGGAAAGCGCTCCACTTCGCAGTCGTCTGCAGGCTGCAGATCTCCATCACAGATTTGCTCCCGTCTTGACTTGCCCGTGTCTGCCTGTCGCTGATCTTCAGTCTCCGGTTTTTGCCACCGTCCTTCGAACAACGAAGATCTGCAGCAGACTTTCATGGGTTGTTCTGCAGTCCCAGACGGGAGTTCTGCATCTCAGCTGCGCAGCTATTGGACATTCCAGCTCTCGCATGTGCAGGCCGCCATCTTGGGCTATCTCTAGCCTCAAATTTGTAAGCCTTCCAAATAGATCCTTTTTGTTATAATTTCTGAAAATTCTGCTTTTTGAAAGAACCCAAACTAATTCATTATCTGTCAGTGGGATCCCACGGGGGGAGGGTGTCCATTAGCATAGGCAGACATTGTAAACAGTCTGCAGCAGGAAGGTGTGGGGGCAGCAAACACGGGGTCGGGGCCAGGGCACTTCATCAGGATTCCACCCCTGGCCCCGTGGGACCCCAGCTGTCTGCTTATCTCCTGGGCCTCAGTGAGGCCAGCCTCTTTGCCTGTCTTCTCCAGCACAGTCCACATCCACCTGCACTGTGCTGGGCACCACAGCATAACCTGCTGACCACCACAGACGGACTCCTGCCCTCTGGGAGGCTTCTAATAGGGAGATGCATGAAGTGATAGCGTTGTATTTGTAATGAGGGGTGACGGGGATTCCTCCAGCTGCTCAGAGTGCCCTGGGTATTGTGGTTTGGCTCTGGAATGTCCCCCAAAAGTCTCCTGTATTTAAATGTTATAGATTGTCTATAGAACCATGTGCTATTGGCAAATTGGGGCCTAGTCTGGAGGGGTGGATTACAGGAGTGTAAGTTAGGATTAAAGGTGTGTAGTGGCTACACCTTCCACACCTGGATCCAGGAAGGGCTGATCACTGGGCTGAGACCTGGAAGGACATATAAGCTGCTTCCTGCCTTCCTTGGGGGACTAGGACTGGTCTAAACTAGTCTCAACGTACCTTCCTGTATGTGATGTTGTGAGAAGCTGCCTCCACCTCTGTCTCTGCCACCTACTTCGGATACTGCCAGCCGCCCCTGAGTGGATTGTGACCTTCCGAAACTGTGAGCTAAAATGAACCTTTCCTCTCCTAAATTTGTGGATGTCGCGTATTGAGTCACAGCAACGGAAAAGTAACTGAGACACAGGGAGTTAGCTGACCAAGCCAGACATGGCACAGAGGGGCATATAAATAGGGCTGGTCATCTGGAGTGCTGCTGACCACGCTGTAAGGGACGTCCTGAGCTGAGCCGAGACATTTGTCCATCACCCCAAACACAGCTAGCTGGTAGTCTCAGGACTGCATAGAGAAGCTGGAGATGGCCGCTGCTGTGACGTCCTTGGGCTTGCCTGTTGCTCTGACAGACACGTGGTGCTGCCTTTCTATTGTGGCTAAGCAGTACCTAGGAGAGGCCTGCTAAAAGGAACAAAAGTGCTAGGCAAAACGAGGGAAAAGGGGACACAGGAAACAGGGCTTTGAACTCCAGGTGTGTGGACTCTGGGCGTCCTTGCAGGATACTGGACTTGTGCTTACAGGGGGCAGCTGGTGCTGAGGCGGACACTACTGTGCTTCTGCCAGCAATGACGCACACTTTGGCCTGGGTGTCAGCAGAACCAGATTAGGGAAAAAGAGATTGGGAAGGGTGTGGCCAGTGAGGGAGATGGTGACGCTGCCCAGATTTACGTGTGGCCATCTCAGAGTCCTCTATGACAGGGATCAAGGAGATCAGCTGTCGGGCGAGTACTCCATGCAGCTCTCAGGACACGCTGTCTCCTCTGGAGTACTGCTACCCTTCCCCCCATTACGGGTCTGCCCTGGGTGAGCTGTGGCCCCTCAGGGCCTGTGCCTGCGTGGTCACTTCCGTCCCCCTAGTGTCCTGCCCACAGAAGGTGCTCATGACCATTTCTAACTATCTGACGTGTTGCTTTCGCCTCTCTTTTGCTTTCCTCTTACATGTCATGTAACCTTTGAGAAAACCCAGATCAGGTGAAGGTTTGGGGAGTTTATCTTGGGAACAAATGAGAAGAACTAAAGCAGATTGTTGGTAGCAAAGCTTACAAGAGGGGACTCAGCTCAGAGGGCCTAAGCGACTTGCCCAAGGCCAAGGGGCAGCACTGCAGTCTGTGCTGGTCATGTGTCACTCCGTGGGCTTGGTAGCCTACTTCCTCCCCAGGTGGGGAACCTGGGAAGATTTTCCCCAGAGTCGGACAAATCTGGAAAGTATTTCTGAGGCTCTGTGATGCTGGGCACATGCCTTTCCCTCCTGGATTGCTGTAAGGACCAGATGAACCATACCTGAAAAGCAAGCAGGTGGGGCCAGGCTTCTGCCCACTAGGACAGCAGGGGGAAGCCAGAGTGTAGGAATATCCCTGGACACTTCTGAACCCTGCTGGAGGACACCATCCTCAGAGGATAATGCATTCTACCTTGCCTCTATCTGTCTTCAGTAGATTGATACCTGTGCTATTAAATGATTAATAAGAAAACTGATCTACAGGCACTTTCTGGTTTTCA
Source organism: Ctenodactylus gundi (assembly GCA_004027205.1). Classification (NCBI taxonomy): domain Eukaryota; kingdom Metazoa; phylum Chordata; class Mammalia; order Rodentia; family Ctenodactylidae; genus Ctenodactylus; species Ctenodactylus gundi. The sequence goes on from PVKB01003357.1 coordinate 183,951, forward strand.
AATATCCAACCAAGTAATGAACAGTACCGTTTTGGCTATTCCTTGGGGATGATGGGAAGGGTGGGGAGAGCTATTTCATTGAGGTATTGGTCCTGGGTTCTGTGCAAGGGCCTGAGAAGGCTGTACCTGGACGGGTATATGGAAGTGGGTAGAGATGTCCCATGGAACATTACTGTGTGAGAGGAGTGGGTGATGGACAGCCAGTTCCCTCCAGGTGCCGAGGAACCTGCAAGGGGACAGCATGACTAAGCTTTGCTGGTCCCTTTTTCCTGTGTGGGGCTGGTTGTGGCTACAGTGAGGGGGAGGAGGAAAAGTGAGTTGTTTAGAGGGGCAGCCCCATGAGAAGGGGTCAGGGCAAGAATTTCCTAAGTGGCTATATTCTCTGTTCTCTATTTTTCCAGTCTAAAGAACCTATAGTTCTAGCTGACCTCGTGACCACACACTTGTACCTCCCCCCTCTCTTATGATACCTCCAAGGCAAGGGAATAAAACTCGTCAATCTCCAAGGAACAAGTGAGTAGGAGAGATAGAGGGAGAGGGAGAGAGAGAGAGAGAGAGGACAGTGGACTTCAATTACTTGGACTACCTTCCGGGGGCAAGAAGCATTTGGGGGATAGCTGACTGGTCCCCGATTCACTGGAGAAGTTGTAAGCTGAGTGATTTCTCAGAGGCAGCTCCAATCGACGGTCGGAAGATTAGGACTCAGGTCCCTTCACTCCAGCTATGCAACCTACTCTCAATGTGGCCTTGGACAAACAACTTCTTCCTGAGACGTCATTTCTTACCTAGGACGTGCTGCAGGCTCCAATCACTGCGCACGTCCTCTTAACCACATGGTCTCTTGGAAGCTGCACAGCCACGTGCCCCCTGGCCATTCTCCACTCGCGGCGCCTGCCTTAGGCCTCACACTTTAGCGTCACCCGACAATTTGGAATGAAGTGTGCTCCTCTGGGCCTCATGTCCTTACGCCAGCCCCTGCCTCTCTCTACTTGACACATTCCCCTCCACACCAGCCTGCAGGAGACACTGGTTCTAGAACGTTCCTCTGAGAGGGCCCTCTGGTGCCCGTGGTGGCTCCTAGCCCTCCTACCGTGTGCTTACTGCCACCCTTACACCAGATGGCTTTTACGTTTGTCTGAGTTGAACTGAAAAGGCTTAGGCTAGGCTGCGAGTCTCATTGGTAACTTTTCCTTGAGGTAACAAAGGAACTGAAACAGAAAGCTATTGAAGGACTGAAGACTGAAAAGAAAGAAAAAAAAAAGAAAAGAAAAAAGAAATAGCAAGTGTTTGGGCCAAGCACTTGACACAACGGATCTCATTCACTCTTGAATTATGGCTGGATATTTTCATTTTGCATGGATGTGCAGCTTGGACAAGCTTACGCAATCCGGTTTGAAGAGCCAGTACTTAAAGGCAGAGGTGTGTCAGTAAAGATCTAGGATGCTGCTTCTCTGTGATGCTCCGGGGCACTAACTGCACGTAGGTATGGAACAACATGGGTTACACAAGCCACACAACAGGCCACTTCCTCCCATTCGCCTTTCTGGACTCCCCACTCAGCCAGAACAGCTCCCACATGCTTCTTCATGATCGCTATCTGCCCTGGAGCTTGGGGAAGTTCCGAGGCCACTTGTACCCAAACACACCTTGAATACCACGCAGAGACGTGAAGAAAGGAGTTTTCCATGTGGTCACTGGGTATGAGTAGCTGTCCCTTCATCCTGATACTCCCACCTCTTCCCCTGGGAAATCCCTCCTCCTCAAACCTTCTGATAAAAGCTCTGGGTGCTGCAGGATGAGACAGAGGAGTGCCCTTGCTTCATCAAACACATCCAGCCTGCTCCGGAGAGGCTTGAGCCAGACACCTGGGATGAAGCCCATCTCTGTGGCCCTGGCATGCCTGTTGCTGGCTGCAACGTGGCCACAAGATGTGGACAGCATGAGCAGTGAGTGTGGCTGGGGTCCTGTTGTTTTCTTTTCAGGGATGGTAGACATGCAGGCGCTCTAGGGCTGGGACAGGGCTCACCTCAAACTCACCAACTCTGTCTCTCATCCTCTTACCCGAAGAGGAAGAATCAGGGATTTGGATAGGCTAAGATTGCAGGGTCAGTAGGAGAACTATGAGCCAGGGAAAAACATGGGGGACTGAGGCACCTGTTCAGTCTAAAAAGTGCTGCCTCATCCAGACCCTGAAGGCGAGGGAGAGGACCGTGTGATTGTTCAGGTCAGGCTGAGAATATTGAACTCCAGAAAGAAGACTGGCTCTTGTCTCTGGAATGTGGTAATTGATAGGTAGCATCTCCTGAAGTTGCGATCAGGGGCTGTGACTTGGGTAGGTCACCTTACCTCTGAAGATACAGTTTTTCCATGCATAAAGTAGAATTATAAGGCCCAGTTGCCAAGGCTGTTGGGAGAACACTGACTTAACAATTGACATGAAAAGGTTTAGTGAACGGTAAATGAGGAGGGAGGAGCCAGGTTGGAAGGCAAGGATCTTGGACAGTGGAAGAGGGAGGACAGCGTGCAACCCGGCAAACTGGGCCTGGGACTGGGGGGAGGTAGGGACTCAAGATTGAGAAAGGGAGCTGCTACTTCCTGGAAGTCCTTCGCCTGTTTACAGTTTCTCATCCAGGCCCAAGCCTGTGGACCACAGGGGCCAGCGTGAGCTACCCTGCTTGGATCGCAGGGTGTGGGATCCAGAGCCCTTGCTTCTGAGTACCGGGCAGAAGCATACACTTAGGGTGGGATGTCAGAACTTGACTAGCCTTCCAAACTGGGTCTAAAGAGTCTTACTTTATGGATGGGGAGTATAGGAAATCCGGGCTTATCATTTCGACAGCCAGCTGGTCTGCAGGGAACTAGGATCTGAGCCTCATACTTGTGACTCTTCGTCTGGGTGGCTGACACCCTCTGAGTGGGTCCCTTCCAAGAAGAGCTTGAAGAAAAAATTCATCCTGGGAGAGGCTGAGAGAGGGGTGCAAACTGTCTTCATGCTTCTTTTCTAGTGCACGTGTCCTCCTCCCGCTGCTGCTACTCGTTTGTGGTGAAAAGGATTCCCCTGCGCGTAATTCGGTGTTACACAAACACCAGTTCGACCTGCTCCCACAAGGGCATAATGTGAGTGGGCCGCCCTCTACCCTCGGGAAGGAGAGCGCCGGACAGAGTAAGAATAGTAGACACTAGATGGCGCCGTTCCACCACACTAAGACTTGTAAAGGCCGGACCCGGGATGCGGAGCGGCGCTCAGTCGCTAGGGGGCGCGCCCGACTCCCCAGCGCTTGGAGGGGAAGGTGCCGCAGAGCGCCTGCAGTGAGATTTGTTTCTTGAAGCTCTGAGGAACCCATTTTGATATTAAACGCCCGGAGGAGGGAGATGCTTAACAAAAGCATGGGGCATTATTGTGGAGTGGACGAGGGAGGTTGTCGCGATGGCTCCTCGACTCTGCATTTCCGTGTGACACCCCTCCCGTAATACATCCTGCTGTGTTCCTTATCTGTCAAGTGGGGGGAGCGTGACGCCCGCACCACGACGTCATTACAGCGTAACTGGGGCTTCGTACATGGAACACGCAGCCTTCAGAAGCGCTGGCAAGAGCGCCGTCCTGCTAGTCTTCTTCTCGGGACCCGCATTTTCGCTGTGAGCAAAACTGAGGTGCAGAGAGGTGGAGAGAGTTGTCGAGGATCACCCAGGCAGTAAGAGGCAGAACCGGAAGCTGAGCTACGGACAGATCAGAGAATACACACAGCGCGCACACACGCACGCGTGCGTGCACACACTGCGAGTCAGGGACAGTTAAGTGCCAGGCCCAGCGGCATAGATCTGAAATCCTAGCCCTCTAGGGAGGCGAGATGGGAGGATTGCAAGACGGAGCCCAGCCTGGGCAACATTGTGAGACCCTGTCTGAAATTAAAAATAAAAATAAGACTGGGAATGTAGCTCAGTGTGAGCATGCTGGGCTCAATCCTGAGTTGGGGTGGGAGAGAGAAGTGACTAGGACCCACAGGACACAGAAACATTAAAGGTTACAGCAGAGAGATAAATTCGGATGGGATTTTGTCGTCCTAGCAAGTCACCAGGGTCTTTGTTTTTCACTCAGATACCCGGAATTGAAATCTCCAGGAGAGGGGCCCAGGTATCTTAATTAACAAAGTTCTAATGTTTGGGGTACTCCCTCCAGCAGGGTGCAAGCCACAGAACTTACGCAGTGACTTTATTTACAGAGAGAAAATGAGTCACAGAGAGGAAGCGCAAGGACACCTGGCAGCAAGGACGTAGGGGTGTAGAGGCGGGGCTTTGGCGTGGTGCCTGCTGGGTGACCTGTATGTTCAACTCTCTCTCGTGTTTTCTGTTCACAGATTGAAACTGAAGGAAAAGGCAGAAGTCTGTGCTTCAGGGGAGATGAAATGGGTTAAAAATTACTTGAACAAGATGAAGTACTGCCCGCTAAAGTGAAGCTGAGCCGGTCCTTCCTTTCCATCCGGGCCTCTGGAGACCACACGGGGCTCACCTTGTTTCCCCAGCCCTGCCTGCACCTTTCCTTCTGCCCACCTTTGTGGGGTCACAGAGGATCTGCATGGTCTTGATAAGCTATGTTATCACACTTTATATATTTAATTATAGAATCTGTAACCCTTTCTTCCCTGTTCTTGGGTGGGAGTTTCAGAGTGCACACGTAATTGGCACTGGGGGATGAGATGGGCGTGGAGGACTCGGGCGGAGGAAGGAGACCTGTGCGACTTGGTGCCAGAGTAGGACTGACAGAAGGCAGCCGGTGCTCCCTGTCCCCTGTGCTGGGGGCAAGCTTTGGCCTGGGCTTCGTTGCTTCCAGGTTTGGCAGCTGAGGTGACAAAGTGAGGCGGCCAGGTGGGTCCACATGGCATGGCACGGCGTGTCTCTCTCCTTTAGATCCCCAGACAGGCCCTACAGACTCCCTTCTCAGAGTCCTTATCTCCTTGGGGAAGGGAGCCCAGATTCAGTGGAAGGCTAGGTCTGACTGAGATGCTAATCTGGATCACCTAGAGGGGCGAGGCACCCTCCGAAAGAGCAGGAGAGCCTTACAAGAATACAGAGGAAGAGGAGGCCCTAGCCCCTGGAAAAGGACAATCAAACTCCCACTTATATAACATGTGATTTGAAGGGAACAACGAGAATGAGACTGAATTCTGGGTTGTAGAATTAGTACCTTTACAGGGCAACATGGTGGCTTTAGGGGTAAGGTCCCTTGCCCCGTGCCTCTTTCTGTCCTCAGCATTTAACATGCTACCCATCTGATCCATTTTTCTCAACCTGCATCCTCTTCTCCACCTGCGTGACTGCTTTTCTTTGTCCCATTTCCTGTCACCTGGATCTCGTTGAGCCAAGTGGTTCTCCGTCCTCCCCTCCTAACTCTATTCCACCCTCAGCCACAGTCTCCTCTTCCTATTGTCATCTACTCACCCCAGTCCCTCTGGTGGTACCCGACCTTCATACCTTCCTCTGTCTTTAGAACACAATCTAACTTCCTCCTCCACCACTGATATTGTAATTCATGAATAATCCACACACTCAACCTCTCTTTCTGAAAGTCTCCAACTCTTTCTTTCTAGAACGCAGGCTCTGACATTACGGGACGCTTCCCTTCTAGTCCTCTCCTCTCTTTTCCATCCTCTGCCACCTCTAGAAGCATCTGTGTTTTGATCATGATCCCCATCCTACCACCTTGGTTCTGCCCAAGTCCCATTTTCTCTGTTAAGTGTGATACTAACAAGGCCAGGGTTGTGTGTTTTCCCTCTGGAAGTAGGTGCACATGCGGGCCGTGTTTCTCACCCTAGCCTGGAGCAGGAGGCACGGGAACAGGTGACTGGTTAGAAGGTGTTTGCAGCAGACCTGGGGAAAGGCCTTCTGGCAGCAGTGGGAGATTTTGAAGGAAGAGCACGGTTGTGGGGCAGGAAGCAAATATGAACCTGATGGAGTGTGCCACGAGAGCAGAGGCTGGAGACTAAAACCATTGCTCTGGTGTAGCCTGGGCTGTTGGCCTTTGAAGGAGCACGCGCTAGCTGTGTACCCAAAGCCTGCGTACCGCACTCTCCTAGCCTGCTCTGCCATCTGTCCCCACCTCAGAATGTCTCCTACTGCTTGGGAGGTACCCCTGCAAAAATCCTCACCAAGGGATTCTAAATAAATTGCATTTCCTACAAACACGCAAGGGTCCTCCTGTTCCACGAATTTCCAATCCCTGGGTAGTGAACCTAATAGGAAGCGGGTGCCAGCGAGCCGGGCAGCATGCAAAGTTTCACCCGCGTGTGCAGCTGCTCCTCATTGCTTACGTTGCATCTCATGAACTCTGCCTCCCGTCGGATCAGCAGTGGCATTAAATTCCCAAAGGAACACAGACCCCACTGCATTTGAGATTAAACGCACAGACTTCTGCGTTTTAGTTGCATGCTCTTAATGAGAACTGAATGCCTCGTGTCCTGAAGGGGAGCTGGCGTCCATTCGTGGAAAAATTGTATCTCATTAAACCAAACTTGGATGCCACAAAGTTTGGAGACTTCTGTCCTATTGCACTTGTTACTTCATAATAGTATTTTTAGTGAATGTCACATGTACAAGGCACTCTACTCCCTAAATCGCAGCATCCTTTCGGAGTGTGGGCACATGCTTTACCCCTGCTGGCTAGAAAGAAACTCATCTAGGTATCAGAGGACGTGACTAGGGCCATAATTAAGAGCCAGTTGCTCAAAGCCTCACCTTAGAAACAAGATCATGGGGCTGGGCATCAGTGGTGGAATGCTTGTCTAGCACACGAGGTTCTGGGTTTGGTCCCTAACGCTACAAACACACAACAAAAATAGATGTAAATATTTGTAATAAAATCCAGACCAGCAACAATTTAAATAGTAAGTATTCTTGAAGGCATGGTAGATTTTACATCATAACACAAAAAACCCTCTACCTGGAAATTATAGCAAAGTTATTCTAAAGTACAGATTGTCAGGCAGGGGAAGAACTGAGCTATTGTTTCTCACCCTCTGGCTGGATCTGAGTATGAATGGGAAAGTTCATGCTGTCAGGGAGTTTGTCGCGTGGTATCCTTGATCCTCTTTGGCCAGGGATCAGCTCAGACCTCCCATTCATCATGGTTCTGAAGGTGAGAAGGGAGGAGTGCCAGCACAGTGACATGAGTCCTCTGGCAATGCCCTTCACAGCTGGCTCGCTGGGCTCTAACCCAGCATAACCCCTGGCGGCCTAGGACAGGAGGCAGCGGGTGTGTGGAAGGGAAGGGGCCTCTCTCCAGCTTCTGCTCTTGCTGGCTGTGGGAGGGTGGGAGAAACCATCTTGACACCCACTAAATCACCACATTGCCTGGGTGAAGACAATATCTAATCAGGACACAGGGCCCTTAAAGGAAGGGCATGTTTGTGTTGTACATAGAAGGATTAGATCTTATTCTCTGAGTGGCAGGCTGGCCCTTGTCTTCTGTAACAGAACTTTGGATTGGAGCACATGGGGGTGGGAGGTGGGAGGTAATCTGTACTTTGGTACCCTCATAATAACCCCATGGGAACGCATGCCATCCTTGTCATGGTTTGGCCCTGGAATGTCCCCAAAAGCCTCATGTGTTTGGAAGATGAGTCGCTCATGGGGTTTCTAATCCATTGATTTCCTGTGCTTTTAAGAGGTGGGGGCTGGTTGGAAGGGGCGGATTGCTCGTGGCACAGCTTGGAAGGGGTAAGCTCCCTCTCTGTGAATGCTGTGAATGACGTTTCTTCAGTTAGGCTTTGTGCCAGATCCTTCTGCCACTGCCACCTGCTCATGAGTGGCCTGAGACGTCCTGGAACTGTGAGTGAAAATAAGCCTTTTCTTCTCAAGTTATGAGTATTGGGAATTGTTTTCCAGTGATGACAAAGTGACTTCTGGGAAGGAAAAAGTCTCCTTGTGGGAATCTTCCTGCTGTTAAGCGTAAAACAACAAGCTACTGGGGTATCTCTGGACATTTCATATCTAAGAATGAATCACCAAGAGACAGTCTTTAGGGGTGCACCCGATGTGTCTGCGCTTGGACCCAGCAGGAGGGGTCCATGGGGAAAGAGCAAAGAGGATCCACTTCAAAGTCCAGAGTTCCTGACACGTGACTTGAGATCTCAAACTCAGTTCTCTGAGGCTGCAGGCTGGGTATGAACTGTCTCCTAGGGTAGGTAAGGAGCACGGCCAGTGGACAAATCCTGGGCTTGGTTTCTTACATACAATTTGGGATGGTCGGGAGGAGGGTCAAAGAAAAAGCCCTGGATCTGAAGTGGGCATCTTGGGTTTCATCTTCCCTCTGGGATGCCCTGGAAGAAGGTGGGTCCCTCCTGTCTCCAACCTGGGATTCAGCTTTCTGATTTTAAAATTCAATATTAAAGAAAAGCTCTGAAAAGCCTTGCTGTCCTGATGGGATTGGGAATAGGTCATCTTGGGTTAGGGCTTTCTAGAAGGAGAGAGAGAAAAACAGAGGAGGGACAGGAGGAAAAGCAGGTAGAGAGACTGGCTATCCCTGCCTCCTGCATCAGCACCTGGATGCTGGCAGCAGTGACTCTGAGCATCAGGTTCTGAAATGCTGCAGAGACCTGTGAGCAGAGGGGGAAAGGCAGGGCGAGTGGGTGGCTTCAGCCTCCAGGTTTGTCTCAGCCTCTCTGCTCCTCGGGCTATTCTGCCTGCCTTGTGTAAGGAACAAAGGGAGAAACTCTCAGAAGAACTTTTCTTGGGCTTGGTCACGGTCAAGTCATACGGTGGGGTCGTTTGAGTCTGCTGAGCTGGAGCTTGGTGTCACAGAACTTTCCAGAAAATGCAAGAATAATGCTCTGGGCTGGGCAGCATGGGCTCGTCTTCCTCAGCCTCCCAGGCACAGGGCTGCAGATCAGAAGGAGAGTACATGTGGGTCACAGATACTCATGGTAGAAAGCCACCCAAGGAGTGACTCGAAGAAGACAGTGGCACAAAATCGCCTCTATAGAGGAAGAGTGTCTTGTGTGCGTTACACATTTGGTTCTGAGGCACATGGTTGTTATCACATCCGTTTTACAGATGAGGAAACTGAGGTGCGGCGAGGTTGAAAATCCATCCAAATCCCCAGGGGAAGAGAGCTGCAACGCTGGAAGAGAAAGCTACCCTGTGTGCACTTGATCACCACGTGATTTCAAACTTTTAATTGTTGACAGAAGTTTCTTTCCAATGTCAGGTCCAATATGGATGTCCACCTCCGGACAAATGGAGCCAGGTTCTGATGACTGGGGCTGCTGATGTCACACTGGTGCCCCCGTCACTACTCAGGCCCAGAAGGACATGGTTGGAAACCCTCTGTTTGCTCAGGCCTCTTGTCTCCAGAACACTTGGGGACTAGGGCCGGTGTTGGATGAAAGGAAGGGGCGAGGTGGGCTTTCTGCTCTTTCCCCTGGCTTCCGCCTGCCATGGGCACAGACCTGAGTTGGAGCTGGAGCTGGGGAGGGAGGTGTCACCGTGAGATCTGGCAGGGAGGAGGTGATAGCTGGAGGCGCCCTCTGCCTGAGCACATCTGTCTCTGCTCAAAGCTCTCTCCAAGACTATTTGTTGTTCTTTGTTCTGTCCTCTGTCCTCTCCCCGGTGCTTCCACTCTTACAAGACAATCCCAGTGAGAGTACAGGGAGGAAACGAAAAGCTAAGCTTAGACAAATATAAGAAGCAACAACTACTAGCACGGGCGGATGACGCCCAGAGCAGGTCCAACGGCAGGACCATCACAAAGACGCTTCAAGCTCGCCAGGGGCCGACCATGAAAAGAAGAAATAAGAGAGAAACAATCACCAACAGCAGGAATTAAAAAAAAAAATCAAAGATAGCATCACAGAGCCTGCAGACACCAAAAAGAAAACAAAAAGAATCTTATTCCAGCAAGTTTAATTTAGAGAAAATGGATGTACTTCCAAAAAAGTATGACTTAACCAGATTGCAAGAAGAAATGAAAACTAAAGTATTTCTAAACTATTAAATAAATTGAATTAGTAATTGAAAAATCTTCCCACAAAACTCCCTCGGGGCTCTGAGGGTTTCACAGCTAATTCTCTCAAGTGTGCAGAACTCTGATTGTTCCTGCCTTACAGAAGCGTTCGCAGAGAATTTCAAGAGTGTATGGGACTCCATTTGTTATTTTATAGATCTTCCACGACTTTCACATAAACACTTCTCAAGAACTATGTGAGAAAAGAAGATCATAAACTTGTCCCTTCAGACAATGTTCTGGTTTTTTTTCCATCCTATTCTGTACCTGGGAAATAAACCCATGTGAGTTATTAGGAACTCCTGGCCTCCTGGTTTTGGGCTGGGTGCAGAACCTGGGAAACTCCTCCAGCCTTAGGAGGAGAAGAGCTACTTGAGAAGTCTTTTCTCTACCATCTTCCCATGGGTCTCACCCTGGGGACATTGCTCCACCCAAAGTTTGAGTTTCTCTCGAGGTGGCTTCCTCGATCTCCCTCCATCCTCGTGTGGCGACACAGTCCTTGCCATTCCTCTCTGGATTGAGGGCCAGTCACTCTGCTGTTCCATCCTCCGGGTACCTGAGAACCTCTGTGGGGCCACGTCTGTGCAAATAGCTCCTTTGTGAAGCCCTTCTCGAATTCTTCCGGGCTAAGCATCATCTATTGATATTTCTTGATGAGATTCTGACAAACAGAATGGTGGGCCCAGAATTGGCTCCAAGGAAAACTTACTATGATAGAATTCTGGGCTACTCATACATTCCAGGAGCACAGTGACAAAGGTCACAGTGACAGCATCACGATGGCTTAAATTTCCACATGTAGTATCATGGATACCGAGTCTCAACAAGCCCTCCCAAGCTCCCATTGTGCACTCAAGTTTGAGAACCATGGAATCACAGCCTGGCCGGCTGCCAGCTCTGTTGCATACACAGGAACCTCCACAGAGCTCTTAAGGATGCTGCCATCCTCCCACAACATCATCAAAGTCCCACCGCCTCATCACATCATCTCTGAATGCCCGGAGGAAGGAAGTGCTACCCTGAGCTTTCCTGGGAGTGCAGGTAGGGGATGCAGAAGCAGCTTGCTCATGACAGATCTACTCCAGCAGACCGGTTTCCTGGGGCCTTGGCACTCTTTCCAAATTTCTCAGGAAAGTTTCCAATGCATCAACTGCAGACTTTATTTAATTAAGTCTAGACTGCAATTAGTCAGTCCAGATGACCATTACCACAATTTTCACATTTTGGGCTGGCACATTAAATCCCGAACTTGACTGTTTGAGTCCCTTACATGTTGTTCAGTCTGAAATCCACATCCTTCATTTTTCTATACAATTTAATTTACATTTTCCTAAACATTTCCAGTAAATTCAGTAAGAGAGAGGATGTCCACATCCTACCTGCTCCAAGGACTGCTGCCTGGCCTCCCTCCCGCTTCAGGACTTAATATCACATGGGAGAGGCTGTTTAGGAGCCTGGAATCTGAAGTCACTTGGATACAGAATCATACCTACCAGTTACTTGCTATAGAATTTGGAGCAAGTTGCCGAGTTCTCTGAGTTTCTAAAAGGAAACTGATTTCTAATCACTCTCTTGCAGTGGTAGTGGGACAGTCCATAAGATAACGCAGGGAAACTGCTCAGCGTGGTGACAGTGATCTGCATCTCTGGTATGTTGTCAGTGATGCTGGGCTGGCTGTGACTCATGGAGAAGCACCCCTGTCACGGAACTAAAGTTGCTAATCTCAAGGGAGAAATGGGGCCCTGTGGGTAGCAGAAGCCAGAGGAGCTGAGCCTGGTGGTCCAGGGCTGCAATCCCAGCACTCTGGAAGATTGAGGTAGGAGGACCGCCAGCTTGGGTAATTTAGCAATCTTACAAGAACCTTCCTCAAAAAAAAAAGAAGAAAAAATTGAAAAAAAATGGGATGGGGAATGTAATTCAATATAAAGGACCTGGGTTTAATTCCCAGTACTCCTCCCCCACAAGAATAGAGATCAGGTGAGCTGGTGTGGACATCAGAGTGCTTTGATGGGCCTGGGTCTGTGGCAATGATTACGGAACGCTTAGAAGTGAAATAAACACGTTGCTTCAAAAGGTGTTGCCGGAGTTTTGGAGCAAGATTGTAGTGGAGTCACTAGAGAAAAGATTCATACCCCTTATCCAGTTATCAGATCTACGCCAGCCCAGAGACCTGGAGTCCCTCCATGGACAGAGAGGTAGGTTCTTTTTGAAGACACCTCCCCCCCACCCGCCCTCCACCGACACACCAAAGCTTGCTTGCTAGGTAGATTGGAGGACATTTAGATAAATCAGAATTTCAGATAACTAAGGTGTGATTTTTTTCATGATACATATGCCTTTTGTGATATTTTTGCTAAATACGGCAACCCACAGGTCTTATGCTATATTTCCCCAAGCATTCCTCAGAGCAACCTGCTATTAAAAATCAGAATGACTCTGCTCTGGTGAAAGAAAGACTATGTCTTAGTTATTTTTGTTGTTGTTGTTGCTGGGTCAGAATACAACCTTAGGGAGTACGGATTTATTTTAGCTTCAAAAAGTCACAGTCCATTCAGAGGTGGGCAGCTGGAAATGGGGTCAGAGCTGGGAAAAGAGCTGCTCACATAAATATTGATGATAGTTCCGAGTGGACAGTATTTGATGGAGACCTGGCAATCCACACCGGTTTGCCAGAATGGGAGCTTATGGAGGTCCTAGACCAGTTTTCCAGTGATTCCCAGAGCAGAAGTTAGGCTAGCTGTTTCCCTGCCCAATAACCATCATGTACTGGAAATCCTCTAGAACCGTGGTACCACGTGGTTGCTTATGTTGCTCTAGATTCTTAATACCGAAGCCTCTATCTGTCTACACTGTCACCAGACAATCTTGATGCCCCCTCATCTTGGGTAGCAGCATAATAGAGGGGACTAACTCGTGAAATGTTGCCTTCTGAGATTCGTGTACCTGCTAATTTGGCCAGTTATTCAGTAGAATCTCCCTCAATTTGATTTGTCTGGTGTTTTCTCTTGATTAGGCCCAGAGCCTCTATTCCTAGCAGGGGAAAAACTGAAGTAGTGCTGTGTTCTCCAGAGCCCATTATTGTTTGCTAGTATACATTTGTGATACATAATTCCACTCAATATGAGGTACTGGTATGCATCAATTATTTGTTTGTTGCTGGGACAGAATACCTGACATCCACAATTTAAGAGACAAAGGATTTATTTAAGCTCACAGCTTCAGAAGGTCTCACACAGTCCATTCATGTGTGGATGGCAATGGTGGAAGCACAGGGCAGAGGTCTAGCTGGAGAAAAGTTCTTCATGGTATGGCCAAGCGAAGAGGAGTGAGTTGATATCAAGAGACAAAAGCAAAGCTCAGAGCTTTCCCAGGAAAAGCCGTGACAATATTTCTTTCCTCCTTTTATTCAGTTCATGCTGTCAGTTGGGCTGTCCACTGTCAGGGTCTCTGGTGTTCCTGGCCACTGTTGGCCACTGGCACTCAGGAACCAGCAAAGTCCGGGGGAACAGTGTCTTGAGCAGCGTGAGTACAAGGATGTCACAAAATCACATCCAGGAGGCTGGATCAGTGTTAACAGCTCGTTTATGGGAGGCGAGGGCCACACCTATAAGCAGTTGAGGGGAGGAGAGTCAGCCAAGGTAGTAGGGAAAGGGTCATTCACTGACTGGAGGAATTTTGGGGTCTGAAAGTCGCCTAATTTGCATGGCGGGCCTTTTGAAACTTGACCACGTGATTACTGGTGAGGATCTTGGGGCAGGGGAAAAATGAGTTTGAATAGGATGAAACCTGAGCTGCAGGCCGTCCTGGATCTGGGATAAGAGGAAGTGGCTCCACTCCCAGGTCTCCATACCTTCCCTGATCCGGGCCTGGTCTGGGTCCCACAGCCCACAGCGTGGGGGAGGTGGTGTTGTCCTCTCATTTCCTGGCCTACAAGTTAATCACACATACGTGGAAACTCTTAGTCTCAACAAGTTGCCATAATCCCTCCAGAACATAATTCCAGCTGTCTGCCTTTTCCATCCAGGCCCCTCCTTCCGACAGCACCCAGTTCCACAGGTATCTCACTACATCCATAGACCTGAGGTTTTTGGGGGACACTCCAGATCCCAACCATACATTGCGCATATACGTAATGCATCTTTATCATTGTTACTACCTCTTCCCATACTCTTAGCCCCCTTTACTCCCCTTTCCCTGTCCACGAAACTAGCTCCCCATTTTCTATTGTCAATGTTTTATTTTGTTCTTTTACTTGTATCCTTTGGTTTCCCTCATATTAGAGAAACCGTGCGATAGTTAAGCCTCTGTTTCTGGTTCATTTCACTAAGCATAATGTTCTCAAGGTGCATCAATTTCCCCACAGATGGTTCAAATTCATCACTATTTATGACAGAGAGATACCCCATTGTCCGTGTATTTCATGTTTTCTTTATCCATCCATCTGCCGGTGGATATGTTGGGTGCGACCAAGATTTAGCTGCTCTGAGCTGTGCTGTTATAAGCATGCATGTGTGTGTATCACTCTCGTATGATGGCTTCAGCTTTTTGGGAAAGATACCAAGAAGAGGTATAGCTGGCTCAAACGAAATACCTATTTCCAGTTTTTCAGGGATCTCCATACTGATATTCACAATGGTTGTATGGGTTTGCAGTCTTACCAATAATTTAATTCGGTTAATCCTGGGTTCTTCTCATTGCATTCTGTCAGGACCCATAAAGGTCAATTTGTCCTTTTATGGGCAATGTTAACTTTTGCTACTTGGTTAAAATGCTGTCTTGAGCTCTCTTCTCTTATTAATTGTATGCCTGAAGTAGGGTGTACTTATTAATTCATAAATTAATGTTAGCTATGTATGAGGAGATAATTTTGAAGCTCTATAAATAGTGAGTCCTTGATCAATTTTCACCCGTCAGTTTTAAGATCTACAGATGATTCTTGCTCAATTTTTACACCGAAGGCTGCCAGATGACGATTTTTCTAACTATACTTTTCCTTCCATATTTAGTGGTTAACATTTTACTGTAAGAATTTCCCTCCTGTGATTTTTACTCTATGGGTTAAGATACATTACTATGCATTTTAAAATTGATAGTTATTTTGAAGATCAAATTGTCCCAGATTGACCCTTGTAAGACTCTTTCAGTGGTTCCTGTGTTTTTAATGTCTCTAGTTTATTCTTTGAGAATTGTACTTCCTTTTTCTTTAGCACAAGATATTCCAGCCTTGGCGTCAGTCATTTATCCCAGGAGTTCTCTTTCCTTTCCTTTCCTTTCCTTTCCTTTCCTTTCCTTTCCTTTCCTTTCCTGTTCCTTCCTTTTCTTGCAGAGAGTGGCATTTTTTTTTTTTAAAAAACTGGGCTCCTTCAGCACACATTACTACCAATTTGTCACATTTCTAAGATCTCTCAGTGACTATAATCAGCACATGTGCATGCATGTGTATGCCATTCTCTTTCTTGTGTAAACTCCTGATCTATCTTCATCACCTGCATCTATTTATCTGCTTGTGTGTGTGTCTGTAAGTCTGTCTGTCTCTCTATGAGTTCACAACCATACTTTCAATTCCAGGACAATACCACTAGTATTTCTCATCTTCCACTTTCCATATTTTTCCTATGGAATCTTGTCTAATAGTGAGCGACTTGACTTCCATCATTCTTGATGCATTTAGTTATTTGTTCAACTCATTTCTTTGTCACCATTCTCTTAGTTTTGTGGTTAACTTGGCTTCATTCTTGTTAGCCCCAATTTATGAGCTTCCCATTTGGACCCAGCCCTGGATCCAAAGAACCATGATTTTAAGTTTCTTACCTTGATCCCAACCTGATGCACACACTAACCAAAAGTTCAGTTGAGTCCCTGGCCCTGGCGAACTTGCTGGTTGACAATCAGTCATTGATCAAGAAGAAGGGGAAAAATATGGACTATATAAACAAGTGAACCAATAACATAGAAACTGAATCAAGGGTCCATGTGTGGAGAGTTCATTTGGGAAGGGACCTCAAGGATCAGGCCAGAGGAGGTAGAAAGAGAGGAGCCAATAAAATTTGCATTAGCAAGGTCAATCTCATGTTCAATGGGGGCTGATTCTCCCGGGACACCCTTAGAAACTAAAAATGACTCTAAGAATCAGCCAATGTATGAAGGATAGCATTTAAACATCTGACATCAACTGGTGCTATTGCTGAAAAGTCTGCTTCTCCACACTGCTGAATTCCAGGCCAATGTGCAAGTTGAATCAACTTGTGACTGAGATGGACCCAGGAGAGCCTGTGGGTGGACAGCACTGGGAACAGATGCTGGGGGAGTGAGGTGAGTCAGTCCTAGACTACACAAACTGGCTGCCTGGGCGGAGGGGGTGTGGAGGTGAGCCCAAGGCAAATTGTGTCGGCTCTAAGTGATGTCCTCGGTTGTTTGTTCCCAGTTTCCAAGGGTGTGAAGTGGAGATCACAGATATGAGCCAGTGTATGTATGTAAGAATATGGATTTGAAACCTTATATTAAAATAACATCATGTAACTCAATCCTCTTGGGCTTAGTGCCTTTTTGCACAAAGATCATCATATTTTGACATGTAATGACACAATGGCAGAGTGTAGGTTGGTAGAGTTTGAATTATGTCTATTTCTGTGGCCTGGTTTCAGTTAAGGGGAATCTTCACGAGTTTGGAATTGGGATCTTAAGGTCCAGAACCCTCATGACTCCTTACCTCTATGCCCAATTTGGCTTTAAGGCTATGGAGGAAAGAGGCTAGAGTTGGATGGAGCTCTTTTGGGCAATCTCTCTCCTGTTTGGCTGACACTTAACCTGCTTTATTTCTCCATGGCTTTGAACTTCGGTGACATGTGTGTCTCCAGACAGGTAATATCTCACTCAATATGCTGGTCCCTTGAATGGCTTTCTGGTTGTAGCTCCAAGCTTGCTCTCCCCACTCTGTCCCAGCCAATAGACACGGCCACGTTCCAAAGCCATGATTCTAGAACCAGGGTGGAAGGGATTGGTAAAGTTGTTGGCCAGGGCCAGATCCCTTCCCTTTCTTTCTGTGACAAAGTATCTTTCCCACTTCTAGATGGAGTGTATTAATGCCAGGGAGGAAAATGACTTACCCTAAATGTAACAAAAGCAAGTCAATCTGGGGACCAAAATTCGCATCTCCTGCCTTTCCATGCTCCCCAGGGTCAGGGAACAGAGAGAGAGGTAAGATCCTGAATGTGCTGAGTAGGTACCAGAAATATGCAATAATTTATAAATAATGAGAGGGCACCTGTAATGTTTCTGATCTGCTTGGACTTTGAGGAGCAGAAATAGAAGAGATGTGTCTCTGCTGGTAATGTGTAGGGAATCATCTCATTGGATGGTGAAAGGCTGTGATTTCTCTGAGGTGAAAATGGTTAATAGGAAAAAAAAAAGAACTGAAAGTGAGGTTGCAGTGAAAAATGGAAAAAAAAGAGTGGAAAGTGAGATGGTGTGGAGTAAAAAGAGTCAAGGACCAGCCCCTTCCAGGGTACCAGGAGGCACGGGATGGGCTCCAGGGTTTGCGCGTGCTGTTCACCACACTCAGGCGGCTGCGATCCTTAACCATCTAGGTTCTCTAGAAGCCTAGGAAGGCAGGTCCACAGAGCCTTGGCAGGATGATGGAATCCAGCAACCTGCAAGTACCTACGACGTGCGATCTTTGAGAACAGACAGCACATCCTCATCTTGCAACAGGACGGTTCCAAACATTTTATTTCGGCACTGTAGTTTCTTTGCAAGTGAAACCATATGGAGCAGTTCAAGAAGGGCTGGTTTGCCGAAGGCCTCTCAAGCCCCTTGGCGCTCCCACAGTGGAGAAGTAGGAACGGGGGCAGGGATGAGAAGGAGCCACTGGCCTTACCAACCCCTCCCTATGTGTGTGTCATCAGTAGAGTACCATCCAGAGGTTTTACTGACTAAGAATCCCCTGACTTACTCGTAGTCATTCCTTGTCTCCTGCTTAATCATTGGTTACAACAGATATTTTTGCTCTCTCTATAGGTTTGTGTTTTCTCAGATGTCAACTGGAATCACGTACTGTGTAGTCTTTTAGATTGGCTCCTTTCACTAAGCAATGCACATTTAGGTAACTCATTCATGTCTTTCTAGACTTTGATAGATCATCTCTTTTAAAAAAATTAATTTATTACTCTTTTTATTGAACTAAACAGAGTGTAAAATCTACCCACTTAACTACTCAGTGGGCAGTTTAGTGGCAGTAGGTACATTCATATTGTTGAATAATCAGTCTCTATAACTTTTGTCCTCTTGTAAATGGAAAATCAATAGCTACTGCGTGCGCCCAGTTTCCCCCCACACCTCTCCCCAGCCCTCAATAACCACCTTTTTACTTACCATCTCAATGATTTGAGTTTTCTCACTACTCACCACCCCACCAATGGAACCAACGAGTCCTTGACTTCCTGTGACTGGATTGCTTCACTCAGTATAATGTCCTCAAGGGTCATCCGTTTTGTAACATGTGTCAGAACTTCTTTACTTTTTATGATGATGAATATTCCATGGCATAGATACTGCACAGTTTGCTCATCCAGCCATCTGCTGATAGATGCTTGGATAGCATTCATGCTTTTAAATGTTGCAAATAATACTGTTATCAACGTGGCTAAACAAATATATCTTCAGGATCTGTTTTCAATTTCTTTGGGTGTGTCTCCAGAAATAGAATTGCCACATTGTGTAAATGTATTTTTCATTCTTTAAAGGAACCTCCATACTGTTTCCAACAGGCCTGCACCATTTTACACTCCTGTTCACAGGGCGCAGAAGTCCATCCCATTTGTGTCCATGCGAAGGGTCATTATTCCCTGTCTTTACGATTGCAGTCCTCCTAATAGATGTGAAGCAGTATTTCACAAAAGTTTTGAATCTGATTGCTTCTGTTCCTATTTACAGTTTAACAAAACTAAGTCTCCAAATTCACAAACACAAAATGTCTTCTCATTTATTTATGTTTCCTTTAATTTCTTATAGCATTGTTTTATTTCTTTTATTGTATAATTTTTTCCTCCCTGCTTTATTCCTAAGTGTTTTATTCTTTTGATGCATTTTAAGTGCAGTTATTTTTCTTATTTTCTTTTTTAGATTACTCATTCTTAGTGTACAATAATGTGACTTCTGTGCGCATGTTGGCTTTGTATATTGCTATGTTTCTGAATTCATTTATTAGTTCTAACAGTACTTTTTGGGTGGAGGAGCACAGATTCCTTAGGTTTTTCTGTGTATGGAATTATATCATTTGGGAGCAGAGACAAGTTTGCTTCTTCATTTTCAATTTGGATGCCTTTTCAGTTTTCTTTCTTTCTTTTCTTTCTTTTATTTTTTTAGAACTGGAGATTGAACAAACAAAGGTCCTTTTCTTTTCTTTTCTTTTTAAAGAACCAGCTCTGATATTTATATTTTCTTTTCTTCTACTACTTTTTGATTTAGATTGATCTTGTTTCTCTAGAACATTGAGCTGCATCATTAAATTGTTTATTCGACATTTTTGTGTTATTTTGATGTGTGCATTTATGGCTATGAATCTCCCTCCTAGGAGTCTTTCATTGCGTCTCATGAATTCTGATATGACGTGTTTCCTTCGTCATTTAACCCTAGGAAGTTTTGATTTCTTCTCTGGTTTCGTCTGTGACCCATTGTTTGTTCAGTAGTAAGTTATTTAGTCTCCACGTATTTGTGTGTTTTCTGCTACTTTTTTTACTGTTGATTTCCAGTTTTATTCCACTATGATCTGAGAGCAAGCAAGAAATTATTTTGATTTCTTTGTACTTGTTTAAGCATGTCTTATGACCTATAATACTGTCTATTTTAGAAAATGTTTTGGGTGCTGCTGAGAAGAAAGTGTGTTCTGTTGATGTTGGGTGGATCACTCTGTAGATATCCGTTAAGTCCAAGTTTTCCAGTATCATTTAACTGTAATTTTTTTTGTTGATATTCTGTCTAGTTGACCTGTCTGTCTGTGCTAGTGTATTGGGACCTCTACGGTTTCTTCAAGTCCAATAATTTTTGTTTTATATAATTGGGTGCCCCAGAGTTGGGAGCATATATATTGATAACTGTGATTCCTTCCCATTGTACTGTTCCCTTAACTAGCATTGTTCTCTTTGTCTCTTCTGATCTGTTTTGGTTTGAAGTCTGCCATGTCTAAGAATAGTGTAGGTACCCCTGCTTGTTTCCGTGGTCCAGTTCCATGAAGTATTGAATTCCATCCTTTTCTTTTTCAACCTATGTGTTTCCTCACGGGTAAAATTGGGTCTCTTGAAAGCAACATTTTTTTTTTCCACTCAGCAACACTGTATCTTTTGATAGGTGAGTTGAGCCATTGACATTCAGTGCTCTTGCTATGTTTTGGATCTTGAGTGTCCCCCAAAAGCCTCATGTATTTGGAACTGTGTGTTATTTGAAGGTACATCCTGGTTAGAAAGGCTGCAGATGCTTGGGGTTTGACATGGAAAGATTGCGTCGATTTGTTGAGACTGGGGATTGTTTAGGGCAGGGTGTTTGTTATTGACTTGTGGGCCAGGAAATGAGCGAAGGGTACCCACTGGAGGAGAAAGGGAGTCTCAACTAGCAGCTTGAACTGCCAGGAAGGAAGGAAGAAGAAACAATGTTACAGCTTCTTCCTGGGGAAGCTCTTGCCCAGCCAGTCCGCAGATTTCACTTTGGTCCTGCCTCACTTGGCTTCAATCTGCAATGGGGTGAGCAGCTCTCCAATCTCCGTCATGTACTTCTACCATTGCTGGATGCTCCATCAATGGATTGTGTGTGTGAGAGACCTTCTAAAACCTTGAAGTAAATAAACTTTTCCTCCCTTAGGTTGTCAATGTTAAGTATTTTGTCACAGCAGTAAGATAAGTAACTAAAACAGTTATTATCGTGATATATTTGTTATATCCTCCCATATGCTGTAGTGTTAATTGCTTGACCCGATATCTTGTCATTCATTCTCCTCTTTCTGTTGTTTCCTTTTCTCTGGGGTCCTTGGTGCCATTTGTCTCTCTCTGTTTAAGATTCTTTTAAGTATTTTCTGTAATGCTGGTCTAGTGTATGTGAACTTCTTTAGGTTTTCTTTTTATCGTGGAAAATTTTAACTTCTCCCTTTATTTGAGAGGTGATTTTGCTGAATATAGCAGTCTAGGTTGGGGTTTATGATCCCTTAGAGCTTGGATAATATCACTCCATGATCTCTTGGCTTTTAGGGTTTGTGTTGAGAAATCTACAGCTATTCTAGTGGGCTTGTCTTTGCAAGTCACCCTCTGTTTTTATCTTACAGCTTTTAATAGTCTCTCTTTGTGTTGGGTCTCTAGAATTTCAAAATAGGATGTGTCATGTGGAGGTTCTCTTCTAGTCAGTGTTGTTTGGAGTTCTACATGCCTACAGTAGTTCAGGGTTTATTT
The DNA here is from genome assembly GCA_004027205.1 of Ctenodactylus gundi. NCBI lineage: Eukaryota > Metazoa > Chordata > Mammalia > Rodentia > Ctenodactylidae > Ctenodactylus > Ctenodactylus gundi. The sequence continues at coordinate 205,377 of PVKB01003357.1, forward strand.
TTCTTCTTAGATTTGACAAATTTTCTTCCATAATTTTGTTGAACACTTCCTTTAAACCTTTTGTTCTGTCGTAATTTTGCTCCTGCACTCCCATAATTCTGAGGGTATTTTTCTTTGAGTCATCCATGTGCTGTTGTGACCAGTCTCTTTCATGTCTTTTTGTTTTATGATCTTCACTGACTGTATGTTCCAGATTGTCAGTTTTATGTTCCAGACCTGATAATCTATCCTCAAAGTGTTCAAGCTGGTTAGTTATATTTTCCTGGGAGTTTCTCATGTCCTGGAGTTCATCCTTCCTTGTTTCTACATCTCTGCTAAACTGTCCACAAATTTCTTAAGTCGCCTTCCTTATATGTTCACTTGCTTCTTCTTTATATCCCTTTGACTTCTTATCGATGGCTGTTGTTCCTCCAAGTATGTCTACTTTGAGCTCCCTGTACATCTCTTTTATGTCCTGTTTGAGATTCTGGACCCAGCAGTTAGCGCCACCGAGCCCCCCCCCCCCCCCCCCCCCCCCCCCCCCCCCCGCCCCTTTTTGCAGTTATTATCTGT